>SKCR01008619.1:0-23709 GCA_019454045.1 Zanthoxylum bungeanum
TGGCATCCTGCTAGAGTCTCATTCACAGTTGCCCGAGCTGGTCAGAATGGATACCACCACCGTACGGAAATGAACAAGAAGGTTTACAAGCTTGGCAAGGCTGGACAGGAGTCCCACACTGGTATAACTGAATTTGACAGGTCCGTTTCGCTTCTAATGATTATATTTTCGATCTGGTTATTTGGTATATTCTTTTGAAGATTTGAACCGTTTCTTGTGTGTAATGATTCAGGACTGAGAAGGACATCACACCAATGGGTGGCTTCCCTCACTATGGTATTGTGAAAGATGATTATTTGATGATCAAGGGCTGCTGTGTTGGACCTAAGAAGAGGGTGGTCACTCTTCGTCAGTCACTGCTAAAACAGACGTCTCGTTTGGCACTTGAGGAAATCAAAATCAAGTTCATTGACACCTCCTCCAAGTTTGGCCATGGACGTTTCCAATCTACACAGGAGAAGCAGAAGTTTTATGGTCGCATGAAGGCTTGATTATGCTAAGAAAACCAGAATTTATTATACCTAAATTAGGTAATTTAAGTTTTATATGCAGTTTGAGAACAGTATTTGAGCCTCCCATTTAACTGTTGTTTCTTTCTCTGTTTCTTTTTTATTGAAGTGATGAGGATTTTCAATTTTGGAACATTGTGTCTTCCTTGTATGTTACATTGAGGATTTTTAATTTTTGGATGAACCTACTGCTGCATGACTATAAATTTGTTTTTGTTTCATTGCATACTGATACAGTCATCGTGTAGAAGAAACCGACTCAGCCCCTGAAAGATATTTTGCAGAAACTTTTGTTACCGATTCTTGCAGCTCCTATGCTTCAAGGCATATTGATTTTGTTTGCTATTATAAGCTTGACAAAAAATCATTTCATTTTTCTTCTATACATGTTGATTGCAAAGTTGCCATCATTTCTTTTTTGAAAATTATGTTCTAGTTGGTGCTTCCTGTTTTGATGGGGCAAAAAAATTGAAATTGTCGTTTCCTTGGAAATAAAGTAAGCTACACAGGTAACAACTCATCACTCGAATGCATTTATGGTGCATAGGGGTGGCAATTTGAGTCAGAATTCGTTTATTCATTCGATTCGATTCGCTTTAAAGCGAATACGGGTTTGAAAAAATGGATTCGTTTAATAAATGGGTCGATTCGATTCGTTTATTAAACGAATCGAATACGAATTTAAGCTCATTGATTCGTTTATTATTTTTTTATTTACTAGTTCTTGTTCATTTTCAATTAAGATTCGAGAAATTATAGATAATTATCATAGAAAAAGTAATATTTTCGATATTTGGGTGTATTTTTTTAGTAATATATTAATTACATATGAAATATGTATATATTTATGAAAAATAACGTAAATCAAGTGTGGTAAATTTTTATTAAAACATAATATCATTGACTAATGAATTAAACGAATATTCGTATTCGATTCGTTTAGTAAACGAATCAAATAACAATCTTGATATTATGATTCGTTTAATAAACGAATCGACTACGAATCCATCACATTTTGATTCGATTCGTTTAGGATTCGATATAAATTCGATTCGGCAAACCCGTAAAAACCTGCCCGCAATAGGTAAGATTTGGTAAATATATCAGTGGGTGCGGTGCAGGTTTGGTAATTTAAAGCAGACTCACTGCGGGTGCGGTGCGTGTTTGGTATTTTAGAAAAAAATGTGGGTATCCGCATACCCGCAATATTATTTTTTATTAATTAATATTTTTAGGACAATATAAAAAACCTTCGTATAAAAACAACTAACAAACCTAAACCTAAAACACTAATCCACTTCCACACTCCCACTCAGCCGCAAGCGCCGGCAACCTGCCCAACTGAAGATTTTTTTGCATGACTAGTATTGTTTCTTTTTTTTTAATCACACTTGTTAATAAAATTATAATACAAAAATTTGGATTAAGTTCACATGATCAGAAACGGGAGAGGAGCAAAATAAGTTAGTGTTTACTGCAAATTCAGTAGCTTTCATGCTTCTTGATTACACTTACACTACTTGAGCCTTGTAAGCATCACTTTCATTACACTTAGCATAAAAAATATGACCAAATGTTGGTGATTACTTTTTAGCTTATTGTCGATTGAGTTTGCTAACTTAGATCATTATAATTATGAAGGGAAAAACTCATTTTAATTATGTTTATATGAAAAAATAAACATATGGTACTGAGTCTTTCATACATTATGTTATCTATGTATTGTATATACATACATTGCATGTTGTATATGTCAAATGAAAAACAAATGTGAAAACTACAGCTAGCAATTAAAAATAAAGTGTTTAATTAAAAAATTTATATTATTAAGAACACAAAGTAATTCAATATTTTAAAAACCCGCAAAAAATCCGTTGGGTTCCAATGCGGGTTCAGTAATTTATTTTTATATGCGGTGCGGGGTTGGTAATGAAAATTAAAACCCGCAACGGGTATGGTGCGGGTTTGGTAATTTATTTACATGTGCGAGTGCGAGTTTGGTTATGGAAAACCGGCACCATACCATACCACCACTGACATCCCTATTTTTGCCACCCCTAATGAGAATGATAATCGAATCATAATAGTTGTTTACTTAATTATAAGAGTATTACTATTGACGTGTTTATTTTATTTAGTAATTAAGATGAATTGTTAAAATGTTATAAAAATACTCTTAGTTAAAATATATATTAATGATTAAATATTGTTACTTTTTTAATTTATTAAATTACTAAATATTATTTTATTAAATGTTAAATATCATTTTATTATTAATTTTATTTATCATTTATAACATTAAGTATTACTTCTTCATTAATTAATTCTTAATGTATAAATTACTAACGATTAAATCTCATTTTACTTATTACTATTAATACATTTTATTTATTCTTTATAAATTAATATTAATTAACTACCTTAGGGGAATATTGTAATTTCTCACTAATAATGAGAATGAAGATTTCATTTACATGGGATGGTAGGAATGAGACTCTCATTCCTCATTCCTCATTCCCCAAATGTGTGGGCTCCACTCAGATTCTAATTTTTTTTTTTATTTATTTTATAAAATAAACAATTTTAATGGAAATATTTTCAGTTCTTCATTCTCATCTCATTGCTATCAAGTAAACACACCATGACACACCAAAAATTAATAATTTTACAGTGGTCAGTGGGCATTTGAATTCATTGAATTGTTTTGGATTTGTTAAGTTCAGGTTCAGGTTCAGGTTTTATTTTTTAAGTCCGAGCCCTAAAAAGCCCAAGTTTATCATGACTTGAGCTGAGCTACACTTAAACCCACATAAGCTTGGGCTATGATGGGCTTAACTCACACACAAAGATTTTCGAACAATGAATTATATTACATACAATATAATAATGTTAAATTTTGAATTTTGATATATCTATTTTTTCGTCATTAAATAATTCGACACTTTCAATATTTAAAATAATGAAAATACTACAAAACCAATAAAAATAAATTTCCATAACCTATAATTTTACAAGAACTAAAATCTATTGTAAATCTTATAGGCTTTCATCTTCTCTCTGCAATTCCTTCGACAATTCAATATTTCTTTTTTAGGAATTCCATCTACTAAAAAAATTGGATTTTATTAAGTTCAAGACTAGTTTTTTTCAAGTCCAACCCTAAAAAGCCCAGTCCAACTTGACCTGGGCTGAATTAGACTTAGTTAAGCCCACTTAGGCTTGGACTAGGCTGGACTTAGCCAAAACTCAAAGATTTTCAAACAATATAATTATATTACATACAATACAATAATATTAAATTTTGATATACATATTTTTTTTATCATTAAATAATTCGACACTTTCAATATTTAAAATAATAAAAATACTACAAAACCAATAAAAATAAATTTTCATAACCTATAATTTTACAAGAAAATAAGTCTAATCTAATTCTTGAAGGCATTGGTCTTCTCCCTACAATTCCTTCCACACTTTCAATATTTCTTCTTCAAGAATTCCACCTAATAAAAAAATTGGATTTTGCCAAGTTCAAGTTCAGGTTCTACTTTTTTTTTTAAGTCAAAATCCTAAAAAGCCCAAATCTATCTTGGGCTGAGATGGACTTAAGCCTACATGGGCTTGGATTAGGTTGGACTTAGCACAGACCTAAAGATTTTCAAATAACAAATTATATTACATATAATACAATAATGTTGAATTTTGATATACCCGATTTTTTATTATTAAATAAATCGTCACTTCCAATATTTAAAATAATAAAAATACTACAAATTAATAATAATAAATTTTCATAACCCATAATTTTACAGGAAATAAAATTATTCTAATTCTTATAGGACTTCGTCTTCGTCCTGTAATTCCTTCAACATTTTCAATATTTCTTCTTCATGAATTCCACCTAATAAAAACAAAGTTTTAAAAAAAAAAACAAAAAAAAATAATTATAAATACTTTTTAAAAATATTTATATATCTCGAACAACAACCCATAACTAATATCGAGTGCACATGATCACTTTTAATGTGTCAAGATGAAGTATATTACGATGTGAACTCAAACATCTATCCCCAGTATTAAAAACTGACTATGAGGCAATAGTTGTCACAAATATGACTAAGATATCCTTAATAATCTTAGCCAGAATAAGATATTTACTTTTGTTTATCTTCCACCAAATTAAAACATCAAAGTCGGTAGTTCTTTCAATTAGAAGCTATTCAAAGTACCTCTCAAGGTCAGATGTAGATATTTTAGATTGCGTATTTTGGCTGGTAAATGAATCAAACTTGGACAAATCCAACATAACACTTTGACTTTGAGTTTAATCAGAATGAACAAGAATTGAAGAAGATCCACTAATAATTTCACGTCACACAACAAATAAACTTGTCTTCGTAATAAGTAAATATTTCATCACAAATATTACACTCTCTTCATCTACTCAACAATATGAACACCATAAGAGTCTGTTTGGTTCAACGAAGGGGAGGTGAGGGGAGGGGAGGAGATGATTTTTAATTAAATATATGTTTGGTTCAAGAAGGGAGAATATGGATTTCAAAACTAATTTACTATAGGCTTATATTATATTTGAATTAAACAAATAATAAAATTAAAATTAAAAGCTCTACATATATAATACATGTTATTAAAAATAAAATAAAAACAAGCATCAAACCAGTAGCTAGGTTTTGACATAGATGAATAGATAAAGAAACACTGCAAAATATCCAAGTTTATAACATAAATTACTAAAATGATTAAGTTCAGATAATACGCAAAATGTTAATAAGATTTCAGCAAAATAGTTAGGATGAGAGTTAAAATTGGCTTAGGAGAGATTTTGTAATTAAGACAATTTAAGATTTTTAATATATAAATAAGGATAATTTAGTCATTGTATTTAAAATTTTAATTCTTCATTTTTCTCCCCTCCAAAACCCCCACTTTTGGAGGGGAGCTAAAATTGGCTTAGGAGAGATTTTGCTCCCCTCCCATCCCCTTAAAAAAATTGAATCAAACAAACATAATTTAAAATAATCTTATCCCCTCCTCTCCCCTCCAAAACCCCCCAACCAAACACAGTCTAAATCTTTCAAAAATAGAAATAAAGAAATTTAAAATCATACACCATATATATTATATTTTTATATTATGATTAGAGATCCCTTCCGTGATAACGGACAAGAAATTTGAAGGATTCACAATAACCAATCAAGTCAGCAAACAGTCAACAAGAACAATTTTGAAATCATATTTCATTTTCTAACATAAGGGACTTGCATATCCTCTAGATGAACTAGATCAAATCCAAATTCAAATTACAGCCAACACCATAATTTTTTTTTTTTTTTTTTTAAAATAAAAATCTACTAAAATTAAAACCCTAAACTACTAACTACACAAATCACGTAACCCCCAAACCCAGCAACATAGTTCTGTTGCAATTAAACATAACAAAAAAATGAAAAAAAAAATCTCTAGAATTCGTTTCAAAAAATTTATCCTAAACAGTGATCAAACTGTCTATTTATTCCCATAAACATGAAAAATAAAAGGATTGCAGAAAATTTAGTAGAAGAGTCAGTAAATCCAAAAAACCCACGAAATATTTCACGAGTACGCGTCTACGAAGCAACTTAGAGACGACTAACAATCAAACCAAGACTCATCAATGTGATTTCTTCTGATATTTGGCTGAGGTTAGTTTCGACATATATAACAAATAGATTTTAGGTTTTGTAAAACTGGTGTGGAGTGGGAAACTTAAATCCTAACTTCACAAATTGGGGTTAAAAGAAAATAAAGGGCCTGGGCTTTAGATATAAAATCCAAGCCCAGTCCTCAAAAGACTAAAGTCCAATAAATCCGGCCCAGACCGGATTAGGCCGGGCTGGCCCAGATTTTTTTGCCCACACTAAGTAATTTCCTATTTATGGCAGCAGTTTAAAAGAAAGAAATATGAAAGAATGTACTGCTCTATTATTTCTCTAAATGGAAAAAGGTGTACAGCACGGAGTTTTTATCCTGTCAAAGCAACATAAATAAAAGGACTCCTACCTCCAAACTACAAAAACATGGCTGCTATAGCTCACTGTATCTAATGTGCCAGAAATTTAACCGGCCAAAAGCTATATTTTTGTTTCCTAGAATGGTAAGACAATCAGCAGAGCAGGCATCCGGAACTTTTTGCAACATAGACCATAGTCTAGGGCTCAGGCTGCTGCCTGGATTAGTCTATCATATCTGAAACCCCGATCAAGTCCGCGGCCTCTGAACCTGCCTCGTCCACCCCCTACCCCTGCAGGTTTCGAGTAATTTAATTGCAGAAGATTTTATAATCCAAAGGGAGTATATATCAATCAAACTAAAGTGTGCAAAATACTGTGCAAGACACTACCAGGTATTTGCTACAATTGAACTCACTAGCGCTAAATCTGATGTCAAAACAAGTGGTGGAAACCCACATGATATATAAAGACAACTTGGTCTTTGATTTGAACGTATCGATTACAAGATTTCAATACATATTAAAAACATTAACACAGAAAGAAAAACTTACCCAAAAAGCTAGAAACATAATTGCAAGAAAATATGAAACAAAAAGCATGCATGTAACCCACCACAACAAAACCTCAAAATTAACTTATATCAAAAGACAGAGGATGACTATGGATTCACCTTAGACACATACAATCTGATCATCCCAATATATAGTTTTAGTCGCATCAAGCAACTATCAAGTACAGACTCATCAATCCCAAGCACCAAAAAGCCCAACATGGGAATTGAACTCCATCATAAAATTAAATATAATAGACTACTATTTGATACTCTAGTATAAATTTATTTTGGTATATGTATTTATCAAAAAATTAATTTATCGTAATAGAGAATGGAAAAACTTACCACGGCCTTCTGCAGGAGCAACATCTCTCCCATAGTCATTATAACCACCTGATTCTTGTTGCATATACCCACCGCCACCATAGCCTCTGCCACGCCCACGAAAACCACCACGGATTCTTCCACGCCCTCTACCTCTTCCACCATACCAACGCCCACCATCTCCGTTGTACTCTACCACTCCATTATCATTCACTGTCACAATCACAAACAAGGAATCATAACTATTGTTTTATCATGCGGTATCACCAGACTCAGTTAAGGCTAACAGCGGCTCCACATTCTACAAGAAAATTATTTCAGTTTCCATTCATGCTAAGTAAAAAAAGGGGCACGAATATTCAAACCAAACTGAAAAAAGGTGAAAATGCCGTGCACAAAGACAAGTAAAGAAAGAACAGTCTCCCGTAAACCATATATTGTTTGTCCTAAATTTTTCCATTGTTATATTTTTTTATTCTCCAACATTTTTACTGAAGAGTTTTGTTATAAAATTTGTAGTACACATTTCATATTCAAACCAAAAGTCATCCATTTCATTGAATCTGCAATTCAATTATCCTAAAAACTAAATATGACTTCAATTTAGCATCTTTGTTTGTCAATTTTTGGCAACAAGTGTCTCAACTTACAGAAGCTTTTAAATATAAAACACAATAAGGACGCATACCCCAATATACAGATACACAACAAAAGTTACATGACCAATATACTTAAATCACACACCCAAAGAATACACAAATTTTTTTTTATACAAAGTTCAAATGCGCTCAAGGCAAACAAAACAACGCCAGAAAGAACTTAAAGCTGTGCGGCTGCAGTCTCCATGACTCAAGTATCATATAATCAAATAAAAATATCACATTATAGCAGAGCAGTGTATTTTACCTCCATTTCTAGCCCTTCCTCGACTGCCCTGTCCTCCAAGCATGCCTGGAGAGCCCTCTGTATCCATAAAAATTAAAATAAATCATCGATGAGTTCAGAGAGATTAAATCAGTAACCAAAAATTAACGTTTTCACCTCCATCATAATCATTTTCAACCCATGGTTTCACTTGATCAGCTGGAATAGGTGGTTGATACCTGCAAAAGTAAAAGAATTCAACTGAATAGAACAAATGAATTAAAAAAAAGTGGATTAGTAAAGTACAGCAAAATCTATATAAAAATTATTCATGAAGCAGCAAAAATTGGAGTGCTTCGCAAAAGATTGTGAATTTACAATTGAACACGAGCAGCTAAACACCCACAATCACTCTTGAAGGTAATTAAAAATCCTTAAGCACATTGATGAAATCAAAGAAACTCATCAAAATCATAGAATAAGGTTTGATCTTGCAAGAAACACAGTATCTAGGATTCTAGACGATTATCATTTGCATCAAAATCTACAACAATCCATTAAATTGCATATTTGTTCAAACATATGACCACTTCAGACAGAAACTCTAAACAAGGAAGAAGAAATCACTTGTGTTTTATATTAATTTCTAACTCCAACATACCCTGAGGAAGGCGTATCCAGTTCTTTCTTTGACAAAGTAACAGTTATCACGGATACATGCCGAGTAGTTTCCAGGCTGCACGAGCGAGAAATACACAATCAAAACAACCATCAAGACAACACAAAGCAGTATAAACAAACCATGAACAATAACAATAACAAAAACTCTTACGGAAGCAGCCCCTCTTCTAGTGGCTCCCACGTGTCTGTTATATCAGTAGAACCAATTGCTGTGTTCTGATGAAGACCCACAATCCTTCTCTGAAAAACAAAACAAATTACAATGCTAGTACAATAGAACCACCAATTATTGTGCTATTAAATCTAAGCAACGTACTGTAAATTAGAGAACAAGCTAGTGACCCACCTTAATCAATTCAGCAATCATCACAGTCTTGTTAATGGCTCTACCCATCGCTTTGAGAGAAATTTCATTACAACCTTTCTCCTGTTAAAATATTTAATAATTAAATAATCAAATAAAAAAAATCAATTTATCTAAAATAATAAATAAAAATAAAATATCTGACATTATTCATCATTAGAAAAGCAACAAATGAAGAGACCTGAATGAGAGTGGTGGCGTAAGTAATGTAGTTCCTCATTCTTCCCTGTGTCGTAATGCGAATCTCATTCTCGTTAATCGGAGTTTCTGCTTTCGGCTTCTCCACTCTCTGGTACCGATCCATTTCTTCTTCTTCTTCTGTTTTTTTTTTATTTGGAAAATTTCACGCTTAATCACGAAACGAAAGTTTATGTTTTTATGCTTGGAGCTAACAGATATAAAGCCTAGGGTTTTAGTGGTGCGGTGTCGTTTTAGTTTTGAGTGTGTCGATTAAACAAGAGCGACAAAAAATCAAAAATTGGTGGGAAAAAAATATGATAGAAGTTTAAATCTTTAAAGCGGTCGTGGCGGCCAGGGGACCGCTTTATTGAACTGAGATGGGGAGATTGCTTTGGATGATGATGACGTGGCATATCCACGTGGCTACTATACTTGGTTACTGCAAATTTTGTGGGGCCCACAGCATGGAACCAACAACAACAGGCATGTGCTTTATCCAAAACTTTAGGGTTTTAATGGTGATTCAGGGATAGAGACGGTGTATTGAAGGGAGCTGCGACTCCAAATAGACGTCGTTTTGATAGCCAGAATAATCTGTTTTTGTGTGTTTTCGAGTTACTATAATACTGCATTTCGTGATAATATTTGGTTGACTGGTCTTGAATTGAGTATAAATAGTATATTGTTTATAAGAATCCTGAATAATTTATGATTTTACATGTTTTATTTTAACTTAAATCGAATAATTTAACAGTTGAATTTTGATATATCCAAAAAAAAAATGAGAAAAAAAAGTTACTACAATACTACTGAACCTTTTCCTCTGAATAAGCTTCATTATTTCTAATTTTATCATTCAAGATAAAATATTTATTAAAAATTTTAAATCGCTAGAGGAAGGACCTAAACCTTCGACCTTGTGGTTAACAGCCACACGCTCTAACCAACGAGCTACTCCAGGTCGTTTGATAATCAGAGATGCATGCTTTTTATTAGGAGTGTTTACGGGTCGGGTTTTTTAAAATTTTGTGAGACCCGATCAGATCGGGTCACGGGAAGGTGAAACCTGATCGGGTGCGGGTCGTCGAGTTGGCAAAATTTTTTTTAATGAATTAATTATTTTGAAATATAAATATTAGTTATTTTATTTCCCAAAAATTAGTATATATAAAGTTTTAATACAAAAAATAATAATAAACAAATGAAATAAAAGTAAAAACTTTAAAAAAATAATAAAAATACTATAGAGTTTGATCGGGTCGGGTTTTAGTATCAAACCCGTTACCCAACCCAAACATTTCGGGTCGGGTGAAAAATTTATAATTTTCCTTTAGACCCGTACGGGTCAAGTCGGGTTACGAATTGACCCGACCCCATGAACACCCCTACTTTTTAGTAACGAAAATGGAATCACCAAAACATATTTCACCCCTTAATATATCACATAAGCCCAAACTTATTTCCATTATTACTCTTATTTAAAAATAAATATTTTTCTCTCATAATTACCACATTTTCAGGTCCATCACCATCACCATTCCCATTACCATCAAATTCATATTAATAAAAGTAAAATCCCCTTATGAATGGAGTTCAGGTAAGTTAGGACCGTTTACAGATAAAATTTTACACTCTTTGATTAAACAAATGAGCTTGATTTGGTGATGTAGGACTCATGATATGGTTTTTCAAATCTTGAATTTAAATTCAGGGGATGCGTTTCTTATAAAAAAAAATGAGAATATCAATACTCGACTCATTCAACCAATATGTAAAAAAAAAATTGTGTATATATCCAATCATAACATATCGGACCTCCATAACCCATCCCACAGGAATTTTATTCCTACTTATTACATTGTCTACTTCAGTTTTGTTGATAGCCTTGATGGAGAACACAAGTGACTTTACAAATAATATTTACTTATATGAGGGAGGAAACGATGCAAAAGTTATCACTCGTTTTATCTTCTTTGCATTACATGTCACGAGATTAAACACATGATAATTTGCCCGACAATATCTTATTTATATTTGGACTATTTGAGGCTCTATAGGAGATATTTTGCTTAGATATATGTAGGCAAATATTTGTCATCAAACAGTAATATAATCATGCAAATCAAACGGACCATACTTCCCAAAAGTAGATCTAGATGCAAAACCCTAAAACCAGAAAAAAACTTGAAGACAAAACCTGGAATTGAGATTATAGAAACAATCCAAGTCGAGATGATCTCTGTCCTTAAGAACTTATTGGCTCCGTCACGGGTGCTTTACGGATTCGTTTTGCCAACGTTCTCCCAGGATTACTCGGAATCTTCTTGTTCAAGGAGCACTCCTTAACAAGTGTGTGAACTAGGAATAATGGTGGATTCTCTCTCAAAAAAACAAAGGAAAACAATGTCTCTTGCTTAGCAAAATTCGGATATCTTTCTGTCAGTGTTGTTTTGGATATCAAGCCTACTTATATAGGCATGGAAGGGTGCCAATAGGGCACCCTTTGGGATGGGGTGCAACCCCCCAAAGGGTTGTACCCCTTACACGCACCCCATCCAATCCAAAAGACAGAAATACCCTTAATGAAGAATTTCCTACAATCCCCCACAATTCTTCAAATATCCACGGAGACATTTGAGAGAGTTACCATGAACTAAAGCTGCATCGAAATAGGTAGCTTTCGCCTTGAACCTTTCCTAGTGAGTGACAATCGGATTTACTTGGCAAACCAGTGACCCATAGTCTTGAACTGTTCTGCCGTTGGTGTAAACCAAGACAATTGCCAACACACAGCTTTAATTCGACCATTTTCCCGTTCTACGGTTGTGTTCATTTTGGCCCTGAACAACGGTCCTGGATTCATCAAGCACTTTAGGGTAACCCGCCTTTAAAGGTTCCCATGGAAGCGGCCTCACTTCTTACTTGAAATAGGTGATCTGCTATGAAGAGGTAATCTGTCTTTACCCCCATTAGGACTCATCTCCTAATATAGTGATCATTAAAAGCCTTAGCTTATCCTAACCAATGACAGACAGCACTCAGCGTCATAATCGGAATGGGAAAGAGTACGGAACTCTTCAGTGCTTGTTTTGAATTGCACAAAGTTTCTGTTGTCCCTTTTGAACCTAGATCTTGGGATCTCCAGTCAACTAGGTTGGGTTTCCACAGTGACAATTCTTAGATTATAGGCTTCAAGCCCATTCCCCTCGATGACTTCTCAACTTGCTCTCGAGGTAAACCTTTAGTTAGTGGATCCGCTAGGTTTTCCTTCGACCTGACATAATCGATCGTTATTATGCCACTTGAGAGCAGTTGACGTATGGTATTATGTCTCCGACGTATGTGTCGAGACTTACCATTATACATTGTATTTTGGGCTCTCCCAATAGCCGATTGGCTGTCACAATGTATGCTTATCGCTGGCACCGGTTTGGGCCAACTAGGAATATCCTCCAGGAAGTTTCTAAGCCATTCTGCTTCTTCCGCTGTTTTGTCTAACGCTATGAACTCTGATTCCATAGTAGACCGGGCAATACACGTTTGCCTCGAGGATTTCCATGACACGGCCGCATTACCAAGTGTGAAAACAAATCCACTCGTGGACTTGGAATCCACCGTATCAGATATCCAGTTAGCATCGCTGTAACCCTCTAGTACAGCAGGATATCTCTCGTAATGTAGCCCATATTTTGAAGTTTCTCTCAGATACCTCAAAACTCTTACTATGGCTTTCCAGTGGTTGTGTCCTGGATTACTCGTATATCTGCTAAGCCGATTCACAGCTTGAGCGATATCGGGTCGTGTGCAATTCGTGAGATACATCAGACTTCCGATGATTCTCGAATACTCTAGTTGCGATATGCTTGAACCAGTATTCTTTGATAAATGAAGAGTTAGGTCTACAGGGGTTCTAGCCACGTTTAGATCCCCTTTGATATATTTATCGAGTATCTTCTCAATATAATGAGTCTGTGATAATATATATCCGTCTGATGTCCTAGAAATCTTTATTCCTAGGATCACATCAGCTATCCCCATATCTTTCATATCAAATCTACTGGATAACACGTTTTTGGTAACTTAATCATTTCATGATTACTACCAATTATCAGCATATCGTCTACATAGAGACACACAATGACATATCCTTTTGAGTTGATTTGTGTACACACACTTATCACACTCATTGGTTTTGAACCCATTTGACAAAATTTCTTTGTCAAATTTCTCATGCCATTGTTTCGGTGCTTGTTTTAATCCATACAAGGATTTTACAAGTTTGCACACCTTCTGTTCTTGTCCAGGAACACAAAACCCTTCTGGTTGTTCCATGTAAATTTCTTCATCCAATTCACCATTCAAGAATGCCGTCTTTACATCCATTTGATGTATTTTAAGACCAAATATAGCTGCTATGGCTATGAGCATTCTTATCGATGTGATGCGAGTCACAGGTGAATAGGTGTCAAAGTAATCAAGGCCTTCTTTTTGTCTATAACCTTTTATGACAAGTCTTGCCTTGTACTTGTCTATTGATCCATCCGTTTTCATCTTCCTTTTGAATATCCATTTGTAGCCCAATGGCTTACAACCTGGTGGAAGATCAACCAACTCCCAAGTATGGTTCTGTAGGATTGAATCAATCTCACTATTTATCGCCTCTTTCCAAAGAGGTGCCTCAGGAGAAGACATAGCTTCTTTATAGCTTTGAGGCTCATTTTCTAACAGTATGTCAGAAAATCGGGACCAAACGACTTAGACGTTCTAGCTCTTTTGCTACGTCTAGGCTCGATTGTCTCAGTATTAATACGTTTATCTGATTCTAGGTCAACCTTATCACTGTCCTTGACAGCGTCGGTCATTCTTTTGAGAGACACTGTGCGCTGTCTTTCCTTACAAGGAAACGTCTCTTCAAAAAATGTCGCATTCCTTGACTCAATTATCATTCGGATTGATGTCAGGAATCTCCGACTTATGTACCAAGAATCGATACGCACTACTGTTGCGAGCATATCCAATGAATATACAGTCAACAGTTTTTGGTCCTATTTTAACCTTCTTAGGTTTAGGAACCATTACTTTGGCAAGACACCCCCACACTTTGAGGTATTTGTAGGAAGGCACGAAACCTTTCCACAACTCATATGGTGTCTTGTCCAACCTTCTGTGAGAAAGTTTGTTAAGAACGTAGTTCGCGGAAAGCAGAGCTTCCCCCCACAAGTTCTGGGGTAGTCCCGAACTTGTCAACATGGCGTTCATCATTTCCTTCAACGTTCGGTTTTTGCGTTCCGCAATTTCGTTCTGTTGAGGAGAATAAGGAGCAGTGGTTTCGTGAATAATTCCGTGCACAGAACAATATTCACCGAATGGTGAAACGTATTCACCGCCTCTATCACTCCTGATTCTTTTGATATTCTTGCCCAGTTGGTTTTCAACTTCGTTCTTATAGTGTACGAAGCTCTCAATTGCTTCAGCTTGCTTCTCAGCAAGTACACATAACAGAATCTTGTGCTGTCATCGATAAAAGTGACAAAGTACTTTACCGCCTCTTGTTTGCACAATATTCATGTCACATACATCGGTATGTACAAGTTCCAGCGGTTCAGAACTACGTTCTATAGAATGAAATGATGTTCGATGCATTTTTGCTTCAACACATGCTTCACACTTATGTTGGCCATCAATTGCAAATTTAGGTATGAGGTCCATGTTAATTAATTTACGCATAGTATCATAATTAACATGTCCTAACCTCCCATGCCATACATTTTGTGACACAATAATATAAGCAGACGAACTAGCTTTATTAATAGCACGGTTAACAGTCATTACATTTAGCTTAAAAGGCCCTCAGTCAGGTAACCTTTTCCTACATACATATCATTCTTTGTCATTACAAACTTATCAGAAACAAATACAAGCTTAAAACCAGCCTTACTAAGAAGAGAGCCCGAGACCAAGTTCTTCCGAATATCTGGAACGTGCAGTACATTTTTCAATGTTAGCTCATTTCCGGATGTCATCTTCAGAACCACTGTGCCTTGTCCAACCACCTGAGAGGTAGACGAGTTTCCCATTGTCAGATGATCGCCGCCATCGACCTTCTGGTACATGGAAAACATCTTACTGTCTGCACAGATATGACGAGTAGCCCCAGTGTCTACCCACCATTCTCTCGGATTCCCAACTATGTTGGCTTCAGTTACCACTGCTGATAGTTCCATCTCTGAGATATCATCAGTCAGCTGCTCGCCTTCAGTGACATGGGCCTCATTTTTCTTTTTCTTGCCCTTATCCTGAGACTTCTTGTTTCTGCAGTCCTTTGACATATGACCGCTCTTTCCACAGTTGTAGCATTTTCCCTTGAACTTCTTGTTCCCAGAGTCAGCTCCACTGTTCTTTCTCTTTTTGCTACCCTTTACACCTTCAATGATGTTGGCCTTAGACTCCAGAGTCTTGTAGCTGGCCTTCTCGGACATCCTGTTGTCCTCCTCGATTCTCAATCGAACACTGAGGTCTTCAAGGCTCATCTGCTTCTTTTTGTGTTTCAGATAGCTCCTGAAGTCCTTCCATGATGGAGGCAACTTTTCAATTATGGCGGCAACTTGAAACGTCTCACAAAGTTTCATTCCTCATCCAGTATTTCATGAATGATTAATTGCAGTTCACCCAACTGAGACATCACCGTCCTTGAATCTACCATTTTGTAGTCCAGGAACCTACCCACGACAAATTTCTTTTGTCCGGCATCTTCAGTTTTATACTTCTTCTCGAGAGATTCCCAGAGAATCTTCGCAGAAGTCATGCCTTGGTACACATTGTACAGGGTATTGTCAAGACCACCCAATAGGTAGTTCTTGCATAAGAAGTCTCCAGACATCCAAGTCTGTTCTCGCTCTTCCTTGGCCAATTCGGATTCACCCTCCACAGGACCCGGAGGATCTTTGAGGAATTTTGCCAACTGGAGAGTTGTCAGGTAGAACAGCATCTTGCTCTGCCATTGTTTGAAATTTGCCCCACCAAATTTCTCCGGTTTTTCTCCATGAGAGACCGGTACCGTGATATTTCCGCTAGCCATATGTAACTGGAAAATCAACAGGGTCAATAGTCTACGAAAGACAAATTGCACAGCGATCAACGAATGATCTTGTTCGGAGGATATATACGATAAATGTAGATATATAATTCAATCAAGATTGGATGGAATTACTTGTGTATTAATACATTTTAAATTCTCAACCAATTATGCAACAATCAAACAATTTCAACTTTATCATTATGTGTATGCTTGTGATAATTGAACAACCTAATAATAACTTAAATCTATACTACCAAGATTAATGTGTTAACAGCATATGACTTACTAAGTTAATATTATTTAGGTTTGCAGTTTATAAGAATTACAGGACTATTTCGTTAGTGTCGCGTTCGTATCTACGTTCGAACGAGACTGTCCAGTGTGTGTGCGTTCGTGTTGCGTTTGATAACGCGTTCGAACGATGTGTTTCCAGAGAGTTCACGTTCGAGTAGCGTTTGATAACGCGTTCGAACGGAAAGATTCCAGAGAGTTCACGTTCGTATAGCGTTCGTGAACGCGTTCGAACGGAATGATTCCAGAGAGTTTGCGTTCGAATTGCGTTTATTACGCGTTCGAACGTTCTAAGGCAGAAGGCTTGCGTTCGAGTTGCGTTTGAAGACGCGTTCGAACGTTCTTACGAGAATTCAAATTTTTAGCCTTCGCGTGCGTTTGGCGTTCGAACGCCCTACGGGTTTTTCATGCACAGTTCGTATTTTCCAGAAAATATTCAAACCCTAACATGCAAATTACTATTTAATAACACGATATCAATAAGTTCTTAAGATTGTAGGCAAATATTTGTCATCAAACAGTAATATAATCATGCAAATCAAACGGACCATACTTCCCAAAAGTAGATCTAGATGCAAAACCCTAAAACCAGAAAAAAACTTGAAGACAAAACCTGGAAATTGAGATTATAGAAACAATCCAAGTCGAGATGATCTCTGTCCTTAAGAACTTATTGGCTCCGTCACGGGTGCTTTACGGATTCGTTTTGCCAACGTTCTCCCAGGATTACTCGGAATCTTCTTGTTCAAGGAGCACTCCTTAACAAGTGTGTGAACTAGGAATAATGGTGGATTCTCTCTCAAAAAAACAAAGGAAAACAATGTCTCTTGCTTAGCAAAATTCGGATATCTTTCTGTCAGTGTTGTTTTGGATATCAAGCCTACTTATATAGGCATGGAAGGGTGCCAATAGGGCACCCTTTGGGATGGGGTGCAACCCCCCAAAGGGTTGTACCCCTTACACGCACCCCATCCAATCCAAAAGACAGAAATACCCTTAATGAAGAATTTCCTACAATTATTTTGTAGGATATGATAATTAAGAAATACATAAAAATAAAAAATAAAAAAAAAAAAAAAAAAAAAAATCTATTTCAAATATGAGAGAGAAAGAGAGAGGCAACATAGAAAACAGAACATACTTCTACAAAAATTCAAAATTAAGCCATATATTTACACATGGTGTCATGGTGATCCAAAAGCAAAACTTTTCTAATGACAGCCCTATTCCATGACCACAGATGCCTTTGCTTCTCTGTATACAAATGTCTCTTCCCCGATCACAAAGTTAAATCCATCTAAATCTAACCATCCTATTTTTGTATTCTTGATAAATCCTTCGATTCCACAAAACAAGCAGAAAAAATGAAAACACACGCTGCCTTTGAAACTTGAGTGTTGGAAGAAATTGCAGGAGCACATGTCTTCTGTACCTTCACATCATCCTGCTCATGGGGATTCTGTTGCCTGGATGAGGAGGAATTCTTTCTACGGGAGAGATTACCTGTGGCATCGTCATTCCAACTGAAACAACGATCTCTGCATGCACGAAAAACGCAAATCAATATCAGGGCACAAAGCATTGACGGAAGGAATAAGTTAAGCTATCTGCGGCAAGCAACTCTAAGAAACATCTAAAACTGCATGGTATTTATGCAGGTAGGATGGGGCTCATCAAGCATCTCATGGAAATCAAATAATTAATCAAACATACTCTACAATGTCGAATCTTCTATACTATTTCCCTCTGGTGATAAGACCAGGAACTTGAAACACATTCTCACAATTCCACCTTGTTATTTGTCTTTTTTATTATTATTTTTTTTGGTCATTGGCGGTGAGCTCTAACAGGTTAAGTTGCTTGGATTTGTATGATCATAATAGAAAAATCATTAGGGGCCGCTTACTGAAACATCTTTAACACTCCATCAAGAAAAGCAGCATCCAAGACATCCAAACCATGACAGCATGTCCAATATGTTAAAAAATAATACCAAATTTCATGGAATGTAAAACACAAGGTATTGAAGCAGCCAACCTAACCCAGAGCCTTAACTGTTTAACTCATTTTCAAATGTTAAAGGCCTCATGCAGCAGCAGGAAGAACCAGCGAAAATTTCCAGTAGCACATGTGAGAGGTTTACCCTATAGAGATTACTAGTATTTCCTTCACAAATTTTTGCTAACTTCCAGTATTTCCAAACATGTTAATACATTTCAAGCTATGTTTACATGTTAGAATTGTCAGCAAAATCAAATCCAGGCAATATCAGTTTGAACCATTCAGACAACAAAACAGAAAACAGCAGTTCTGCCTCTAACATCAGACGAAAAGTTTTGCAATGAGAACAAAGAAACGAAAGAGTATTTAGTCAAAAGGAAAAAAAGACCTATTCCTTCTCGAACAGACAAATTTGGTCTTATGATCTCCTCAGAGTTGACCAGAAATATATCACCAATGTATAAATGGTTTGTCGGGACATAAACACTGCATAACTCTTCATCTCCATTGTCCCTCTGAAATCAACCAGCCAATATTCGCACAAGTGAGCAAATGAAACAAAAGCAAAATATGGCCAATCATGTTATCTGAGTGAGTTTGTGTGCTTAGATATTTTATTTCTCGTATTCAAATTTCACGATGTTAATGGATCTTCTCAATATTGCAAAACGACAACTGCTCAAGCAGGGCCCTAGAAATATCGTACTATTAATCGTTTATATGCTAAATTGTCTTGTAAAATCTTCATATGATGTTTTTAACCTCTTATTCCAGTCCAACAATATCTATGAACATTTGAATGTATGATTCAGCTCAGTCATCAACCAAAAATGGAATTGCAATTCTACCTACACACAAATCCAAACAATGTGGTGACCACAATAAAATAATTTTGTTATTTCCAAACAAGCACAGTGCATTCCGAGTCCATTCTTTTGAGGACTAGCAAGAAAGAATCTGGCACGTAATGGATGGAAACAATCAATGATTACTGGCAGGTAATTTTTTCAGGTCCTCTTAGCCTGGTTCAGTCATCACGTTGACAAGCACATAAATCAACTTGCTTAGGTAGAGTATCTACCTGAAGGACAACCGATGATGTTATAAAACCAAAAGCATATTCACCAAGACGAGGATGACGGATAATTGCAACTTCTTTAAAAGCAGTGGTATTTTGGTCTGCATGAAAAAAGAGGCAATTGCTTACAGACATACACAGAAAATAAAAAGTTATATCATCAACTCCTGAATATCTTTCAGTGTCCACATAAGCAACAATCCCAGGAAATGCATGCAAGCACACGCAATGATAGTATGTATCAACTAAATAAAAGTGACGACACTATGGGACCCAAACAAGCTGGTGTTACCTGGAGATATAGCTGAACTAATTTGTTTAGAGGCTGAATATATGTGACTCATAAAGGGCAACCGCTTTATAAACCACTCCCCAAGCCAGAACACAGTGGCACCAAGCCACGATGAAGCAAATACACCAACAAAGATTATGAAGAGTAAAGATGTCAGAAACCCAAGGCCTGCACGACAAAATAATATGAATGCAAGAATATTATCAGTGATGAAATCATTAAGAAAAAAAGATGCAAGATCCATTGAGACCACAAGGACATAAAAAAATCAGCAAATATAAGCAAATGAAACAGAATATGAATTAACTATGCCCCCACATCAGAGAAGGATGAGCGTTCAATTGCAGTTGTGAAGTCTTACCAAATATGTCTACTCCAAGCCTTGCATAAATTGGACTGAAGAAACTGTCAACAAACTCAATGAACCACCATGTGACTAAAAACGTAACAGCAACTGGGAATAGAACCACACTGCAATTTCACCATTGAAATTATGTAACACTAAACGAACATATAGTTCAAAGAAAAATTAGAAAATAAAACAAAACACTATGGAATTTTTTTTTTATTACCATCCAGTCATAAACTTCTTTGAGGCCCAACTTTGTAGAACAGCATAGCAAGCCTGGCCAAATACAAATGCAAATGTTAATCACATGTGGCGTGAAAATAATTAGTTACCATAGTACATTTCCAATGTCCAATATTGCACTACAGTTTATACAATACAACAGACCCCTTATTCCCCCAGCATGACACATCACCAAACACTTCATATTTTTAACCATAACATTTGGTACAACGAACAATGGCTGGTGTCTAGCACTCGTCAGTGCATAGTAAAGATGAAGAATGTGTCCTGAAGAGTAATACAACACAACACAAACAGACTATATGTACAAACTCATCCATCCAAACTGACGTGGAGTGATATGATTAGAATACCAAAACCAAAAAGATCAAAGCACTAAGTAACAATAGAAAATATAATTTGCAATCTTCCAATTATATCACGCCACGCCATAGTTTGGATGTGCAACATTTCTCTCGATTTTATATCTTTCAGATTAAAAGTAACACCAAAGAACTCTAGAAAACCGCTAAGCTCCATTTCTTGAAACTTAAGGTCTCATCAGTTGCACATAACAGTCTTCAAATTATCAGAGATAATTTTTAATCGAATCCAAATATCCAAAATTTCAATCCATTATATTTTCTGACAACATAGCTAAAGCACGTTCTATTTGTTAATACATTCCAAATAAGCTAAAAGATTCAACAAATTCAGCATTATAATTACAAGATAAGCATAATTAATTGAATAATTTGTAATTTATGGTAAATTACCAATTTCCAGCAACCCAAAAAAAAAAAAAAAAAAGAAGTTACCTTGCGAGTGGAGGAATTGGGAGCGTGAGGATGAGATTTAGGAACATGTTCGGGATCATGAGTGAGTCCTTGAATCAGTGAACTCGACGTGGATTTTTGTTCTTCTGCCATTTCAAGAGATTCCAGTAACCATCACTAAATCTTAACCAGTTAACCCTAAGTCCATTCTCGATGTCGGATGCCAGTTTTGTTTGGCAACATGGTTAATTCTATTCCACTTCCTGATAAATATATATCCTACACCGATTTGTATTGCGCCGTTTTCATACTGTCGGAGTTATTATTACCAACTTGCCCTTAATAATATTTCATTTGTTAAAGTGCATTTCTCAGTTAGCTTATCTTCTAATTAAGCTGCGGATCAAATTCAGGTCCGAACGCGTGTTTTTTTTTATAATAAAATTAAGTAATTTTATTTCATTTATTTATAAAATAATATTATTTTATTAAAAAAGACGCGCGTCTGGACTTGAAAATTCTCAATTAAGTTTCATGTCAAAAATGAGGATATTATAGCCGTTTATTGCATCAAATTAGCATAGCCATGTAACATATCCAGATGTTGTAAATTTGTGTCATTAAACAATTTTTGAGGCCTAATGGATAACTATAAATAAACCAAGCTTCAGCTTTTTGTTTTTTTCTTTAAATTTTATTACATTTGTTACCTTAAAGTTTGATACTAACAAATATTAGTCCACTTAAGTTGGAAAATGAACAGACCCGGCCCTTATATTCCAATTTAGCCCTAAAATGGCCTGGGCATAGCTAGTGCATTGCATATCAAAAATATTAGGACGAAATCATTTTTTTCCACCTATTATCCAAAAAACTTTTAAAACATTCGCCGATTCACAATAACGATAACATATGTGAAATCTGTTAATGAATTTGAGTGAAAATACTAAAATACTCTTAAACCTCATCTAATAACCATCGTCATTGGCCAAACACATCCTTAATCAAAATCCCTAATTTGATCGTATTTAACCATTAAAAAAATAAATAAATAAACCCAAAATTATGAATTATAACTTTAAGCAAATTTCTCAAAATTTCCCCAGGTCACAAACTTAAACTTCACTTTTGTAATCCTAAACCCCCCCAAAAAAACAAAAACAAACAAACAAAAAACATATATTGTCAGTGCTTATTGCCATGCCGTCGTGCGTCACTTACCCTTCGCCCGCTTATATTCGTGTTGCTAGCGTCAGTGCTTATTGTTTGCCGCACCGTCAATTAAGCTCACTGTAAAATATATTGTTATGAGATTATTATGATGATATATAGAATTACGATTTACATTAAAGGATATTTTGGTCAATAATTCTGGAACGGAAATAATAAAGACATTGAAGATTTTAATTGAGGACTTGAGAAGATATTAAAAGTTCGTGTTTGAACGTTATGGGTTTTGAGCGGGAGACACACACGACATTTTTGAAGTTTTTTAGAGAATAAATTTTTGGCTTTCGAATTAATTAAAATTAAAAATAAAAAATTAGCCACAATAACTATTATATTTGTCAGATGACGACTTTATCCTTGTGACATCACTTTTTCATTAACTCTTTTAATAAAAAGTAGTAATATTCAACATTATATCCTATTAGGATGGACCGACGAACATTTTAAAAATTTTCGGATAATTTTAAACTTTCAATTTACTTCAACGGGACAAAAATGACTTTTTTGCCTAAGATATTTATTGACGGCTGATTTTCGTCCCAGTGGCAGTTTCGGGATAACTCTCCCGAGACAACCTTCCCTCAACCTTTAATTTGTTTGGTTATGAGTAGACCAAAGGCAAACTTAGTAAAAGGTGGGAAAAACACATAGATTGACAATATAGTTTTAACGTGGTTCGGCGGAGCGAATCCAGCCTACATCCACAGGCACAAAACAATGAGGGTTGTTTTTATTGCCAAAACTAACTCGACCGACATGTTTTAGGCAAGGTCTGAATGTGGCCGAGCAGTTGAAAGAGATTTACATGTAGTTTTCTTTTTGTTACAAGTTTGCTTATATGAAAAACCCAACGTATACAAATGAGACTACCCTCCCTTTATATACTAAGAAAGTGTGACATTG
>SKCR01008620.1:0-23890 GCA_019454045.1 Zanthoxylum bungeanum
CGTCCCACGGTCGAGGCCCATATTTTTCAGCGGTATTGGGATGCGTCCCAGGGTCGAGGCCCCCGTTGTCGATTGCAGCTATTGGGATACGTCCCCGGTTCGAGGCCCATATCATCAGCAGAGCATCGAGACGCGTCTCAGGATCGAGGTCCACTGCAGTATCAGCTTAGCTCGAGACAGCTAGCTAGCCAGGTAAGTAAAATGCACTGCATAACTTTGATAGGACTGTCACTGTCACACACTGCACAAGCCCCATCAAAGTGGGGGCGACTGTAGGCATTGCATTTTCGCATGTGAAACCCGATGATGAGTCTCATTTGGAGGCACTACCTTTTGAGTCACGAAAGCCGCGGGAAACGGATATCGGAAGGGGAAATTCAGAATAAACAAGCTCACTGTCTTCGTTGGTGCTGCGTTCGTTACTTCGTTCGAACGAAAAACAGATTACGGGCGTTCGTGTCGCGTTCGAGGGAGCGTTCGAACGGTGTCGATAATTCTGGTTTTGCTGCTAGCCTCGCACCCGCCCATTTAGCTCCCCAAAGCCCATAAAACACATCCCAAATTAATAAATAAATATTATTTAAACATTAAACATTAATAAAATATTTAAACCATTTACCAATTAAATAAAATATTTACCAAAAACTAAAGAGAAGATATACCTAATTAAAATCATCTTAACCAATTAAAGCCAATCATATATTTGACTTCCTAATCTAATAGATAATTACCAATATAAAATATTTGTATTCCTAACCAACACAATTAAATATTGCAACTTCCTAAAGTAAATATTTTGTCCCCCCCTCAATCCTTTGATTTCCTTGTTTAAAACTAAATCATATCCTAATTAAATGCACAAATCCTTCCCTTGTCAACCCTAACCCTTCTCTATATAAACAACCCCTAACCAAGGCCATGCCTCTCTCCTTCAGACAACACAAAATCACGCCCAAGCTTGACACATAGAATTCACACCCAAACTCTCTCGAAATCTCTCTAGACTCTCTCTACACACCCAAGACTAAACAAAGAAAAACCACTTGACACATACACGAAAAAAGAGAAAAAAAGAGCCCCCACCATCTCCTCCATAGCCGAAAACCACCTCCGTAAACCCCCCACACATCACCGAAACAGCCACCTATACAGCAGCCCTCCACCACCAAAAATTACCACAAAAAACACACCGTATTACACGCCAAACAGCAACAAAATCACCTAACAGCAGCCCAAATCCTTTAAAAACAGTAACATAAAACTACATAGATAATCTTAAAAATAATCACATATATCGCACCTAAGAACTCACACAAACTTGGAATAGTTTTTGAAAACGTTAAAAAGTGGTCCGTGCAGTGAGCAGCAAGACAGAGACCGAATAGGAGCAGAACGGAGTTCGAACCGTAAGCAAAACAAAACAGCGAAGCAGTGAGCTAGGACGTTGAACCAGTGGACCAGAAAAGTTGCGGAGCTTTACCCCCTTCCGATCTTCGTGGAACGCGAGTCCGAGAGACGGCTTAAAAGGTTAGACCTGAGGGTATCCTTCACACCTATTCTCATTTTATTTTCTGGTCATTTATTTTGATTATACTTTCTGTATTTGTGGCATTCGTTGTATGTATGATGTATGTTGTGGGTATTGGATGAATGAGAGATGTGTCAACTCTCGCGGTATATCGGATGGAAACCCGGACATAAATTTCATAGCCGATTCCGAATGGACGGTAATATGATCTGTACTCGGGCCACAACTCCACGTACCGCTTGGGTAAACGGCACCATCTCTCTTTTGTTGCGTTACTTTTGTTTATGTAGTTTTCTTTACTTGAATTCAATATGTTTTTTTAGTTATGCATGATTCAACCAAGCGCATGGGCTTAGTGAGTTAGTCCAAAGGTCCTCCATTTGGGAGACAAAGAGCCGAAAGGGCCACCTTTGTGACACTACTTCGCTCGCGCCCGGTTGATGTGTGTTCGGTTGGATGCGAGATACGTTCAATCGGGCATACTTAGTTTGATGTTATTGAGTTTATCTTTTATGTATGGTTCAATCAAGCGCATGGGCTTAGTAAGTGGAATGAAAGATCCCTTATGAGAGGGGTTAAAACCCGTTACCACGATGCTTTGCCGCGCCGATTGATGTGTGTTCAGATTGGATGTAAGATGTGTTCAATCGGGCATACTTGGTGATATGATTGGTTCTATTCTTGTATGTGTGATGTGACGCGCATGGGCTTAGTATGTTGGCCTAAAGGTCCTCTCTTTGAGAGATCAAGAGCCCCAAAAGGTCACCTTTATGGCAGTACTTCGCCGCGCCTTTTATTTTGTGTTTATGTATTGCGTCCCATTTCATGCATCAGGTCTGTTCCCGTTCGAACGCGTTTACGAACGCAACTCGAACGCGCATGTGTTTTCGCCTTATCATGTGTCAGTCTCATTTTCGTTCGAACGCGTTAACAAACGCCATACGAACGTGAGCATTCTGTTTCATTTCCGTTCGAACGCGTTTACGAACGTTACTCGAACGTGAGCATTCTGTTTCTTTCCGTTCGAACGCGTTTACGAACGCTACTCGAACGTGAGCATTCTGTTTCATTTCCGTTCGAACGCGTTTACGAACGCTACTCGAACGTGAGCATTCTGTTTCATTTCCGTTCGAACGCGTTTACGAACGCTTCACACGAACGCGAACACGCTGAACTGAGTCTTTTTCATTAGATTTCATGCATAGTTTTCCTAGTAGCTATCTCCACATGTGTAAATGCAAATATGTTAATATATTACAATTCATATGCTTGTGTCATGATAACATTTGAGTATTATTTCTTGTGGTATATCGGATGGAAACCCAGACGTAAATTCCGTAGCCGATTCCGAATGGACGGTAGTGCGGTCTGTACTTGGGCTACAATTCCACGTACCGCTCAGAAAAGTGCCCATATATGTGCTTGTATGGTTAACATGTGTGCTTGTATAGTTAATATGTGTGCTTGTGTTTTCCTGAATGTGATATGCAAGTAAAGTTGTATGTTAGTTGCTATCTTGATATATGTTAAGCATGCAAATTTAAATGTGAGATATATGTGAAATGCGTACATAAGTCTTGTTTTACACATGAGAATTTAGAAGCATGATACTCTTGAAAATAAGTGTTACTTAAGCTTGATTAAATTATTACGTAAATCCTTTCATTACAAGTGACATAAGTAAGGGACCATTCCGAACCCAACGGTTTGAGGTCTTCCCTTGCGAGGGGTGAGTGCGGCCTTAAATCTTTGTCCCGGTTCACACCGGGTGGCGACTCCATGTTATTCAGTACTTCCCAAACTAGGCCGCGAGCCTAGGAACGGCGTCACCCAGGTTCTGTTGTCCACACCTGGGAAAGTGAAATAAAGAAACTAGAAAAAATCCCCCATAAGGATACCAGAGATACTGAAAATAAGTTATGATGGGTTGGACGATA
Organism: Zanthoxylum bungeanum; assembly: GCA_019454045.1. Classification (NCBI taxonomy): domain Eukaryota; kingdom Viridiplantae; phylum Streptophyta; class Magnoliopsida; order Sapindales; family Rutaceae; genus Zanthoxylum; species Zanthoxylum bungeanum. The sequence continues at coordinate 3,466 of SKCR01008620.1, forward strand.
AAGAGAAAAACATTTTCTTAGATGTTGCTTGTTTTTTAAAAGGTCAAGAAGAATACCTTGTAATGAAATTACTTAATGAAAGCGACTTGTACCCAGAAATAGGAATAAGTGTCCTTATTGAGAAGTCTCTTGTTATCATAGAAGATGACAAAATAACAATGCATGATCTACTACAGAAATGGTAAGGAAATTGTCAGGCCAAGAATTTGTGAATGATCCAGGAAAACGCAGTCGTTTGTGGGATCATGAGGATATTATCAAAGTTTTGAATTTAACAAGGTAAGCATTTGTCATAAATTATTGTTTTGGAAATAGTAATTTATATATATAATATTAATTGTATGATTATGTTTCTTCTTATGTCAATAAGGAGCTTGACAGCCTAATAGTAACTATCATCTTCAATTTTAAAATTTTATTTTAAGTCTTTTATTGATTAACAGGGAACTGAAGCAATTGAAGGCATATATTTGGATATTGGTAGAGTTAATGAAGAGATATATTTAAAGCCAGATACTTTCTCAAGGATGCCTAATTTGAGATTTCTAAAATTATATAACTCAATTGAAAATGGAGAGAACAAATTAAATGTGCCTTATTTCCAAGGCCTTGGATTAGCTAAAGTGAGGTATCTTCACTGACATGGATATCCATTAAAATCATTGCCTTCAAATATTCCTATGGAGAAACTTGTTTCACTTGAAATGCCTCATAGTAATATTGAACAACTCTGGAACGATGTCCAGGTATGTCTATATATTTTAATATTTAGGCATTGTTTTAATATTAATAATAAAGTTTAAATATCTTAAATTAATACTAATGATTATCTTTGCAGCATCATGGTAATTTAAATCAGATAATCATGGCTGCTTGTAAGAAGCTCTTTACCAGAATTCCAAACCATCCTTGACTCCACATCCGAACAAGCTAGTTAGTCTGAATCTAAATGGTTGCAAAAACCTGAAAAGTATTCCAGCTATAATCGATTTGGAAACTCTTAAAACGCTTGATCTTTGGGGCTGCTCAAAATTAAAGAGGCTTCCAGAGTTCTCATCTGGTAATATAGAAATGATGTATTTGGTAGAACTGCAATTGAAGAACTTCCCTCATCCATCGATTGTCTATCTAGGCTTTCAACTTTGAGCCTTGGATATTGTAGAAGTCTTAAAAGTCTCCCAAGCAACCTAGGTAAATTGAAATCTCTAAAATCGCTTACTGTGAATGGTTGTTCAAATCTTCAGAGATTGCTTGACGAACTTGGAAATTTAAAAGCTTTGTATGCTGGTGGAACTTGGAAATTTAGATGGCAAAACCTTCGCTCATTAGGGTTGCAGGGAAGTAGGGCCTTATCATGGCCTACTGCTTTATCTTTAGATGGCTTGCATAGTATAACATGTTTATCTATAAATGATTGCGGCATCACAGAGTTACCTGAAAGTTTTGGCCAGTTAGTCTCACTACAGAATTTGATTCTAGACAAAAACAAATTTGAGAGAATACCAGAAAGCATCATACAACTTTCTAAGTTGTCATGGCTCAGCTCAAGGTATTGTGAGAGGCTTTAGTCCATACCAAAGCTTCCACTCAGTCTATTTTGTTTGTATACAAATGGATGCACGTCGCTGGAATCAGTATCAGCTCTACTCTTAAGTAATGAATATCCTAAACTACAGTATATTAACCTGAGCGAGAATTTTAAGTTGGATGGCAATGAGATTGTCGAAGATGCTCTGCAAAAACTTCAGCTTAAGGCAACTGCACGTTGGAAACATGTAGGGAAGGAGGTGTGTGTCTTTAACTCTCTCTTTTTGTACAACGTTTAAATTTTTTTTTTTTTAAATTACGAATTTTATGATACAGGTATATTATAGAGGAAGTAGTAGAGGTTATGTAATTTTACCTGGGAATGAAATTCCAAGGTGGTTTAGGTATCAAAGCATGGGATCTTCAGTAAGCTTGAAGGGGATAGAACAAGATTTGTTCAATAATAACAAAGTAATCGGCTTTGCTTTTAGCGCTGTTCTTGCTTTTCAACCCCATCATCATGTCCGTGGCACATGGCTTTCTCGGTACTATCAATTCAAATTCGAATCCAATGATGCAGATCGCCTGGACTTCAAGATGAGGCATTATAATCTTGCTTGTTCAAAGTCCGATCACATATGTTTGGGGTATTATTTCTTCAATTACGAGGAATTAAATGATTTTAAAAAAATAAAATTGCATTCCTCATACATTTCACATCTGTTTTACGGAATTTGTCACTTTAAAACTGTTAGCACTTTTTTTATTGGCATGTGTCCGTGACAAAACAAGTTCAATTGAGTTGTAATCTTTCATGAAGATCTTTGTGCAATAGGACTGGTTTCTGGCTGCTGTGCATCAGACATGCGTTCGTGGTGCGTTCGTTGCAGTGTTCGAACGATTGGCGTTAGTGCTGCGTTCGTTTGTGGGTTCGAACGTGTGGTGTTAGTGGCACGTTCTTTATTGGGTTCGAACGGGAGCATTCCAGAGAGCAAACGTTCAAGGCACGTTCTTGTGGGGTTCAAACGGGAGCATTCCAGAGAGCTCACGTTCATTGTACGTTCGATTGACGTTCGAACGAGTCTTCACAAAAAGGGCGCGTTCGTGTAGCGTTCTAGTAAGCGTTCGAACGCGACTGCGATCTGAACGCGTTTTTGGCCTGCAAAACCCTAGGTTTTCACCCTACCTATAAATATAACCCTTAGCCGCCATTCTCAAAAGTTGAAGCATATTTCTCTTGAGCCAAATATTCTCAAAGCTTTCAACTCTCTTTGATTCCACCATTGAAGACTTCTTCATCTTCTTGTCTTCTTCATTAATGGTGAAATCCAATCTTTGATAAACCTTCAACACAACTTAACCCAAATTCCCTAATCCTTTAGAGTTCTTTAGAAGGAAGTTTGGTAGTCGGAGTTCCGGCGTCATTGGTGATAAAATCTACTCAGAGACTTCAGAGGTTCTGAAGTAAACCGTGGGTCGCGGGCTTGAGGAGTTGCCTTGAGTTCTTGCAGTATAGAGGTACTTGAGTCGGTGGAGTTGTCACCATAGGTCTTGACCATCGCTGTAAGTTTTTCTCGATATAGTGGATTCGGGTGGTAGCCTATACCCGGAGTGGTTTTTTACTCGGAAGAGTTTTCCACTTCGTCACCAAAATCATTGTGTTGAATTTTTTGTGATTGATTTACTTTTCCGCAATTTATTATTTGTACTGAATTAATATTGTGGATTTTATTGTTGTGGTTGCCTGTTAATTTGCCTGTTGCAATTCCATAGTAGCAGTAACAGGACTTGTCCTGCTTATTGTCTGTAATTCCGCATAGGGTCAGAACTTAGGATAACCCCGAATTTTCAATTGGTATCAGAGCCTGAACTCGATCATTGACCCATTAGCTATGGAACATAGTCAATCCTTAAATTGTGATACCCTCACATATCGTGATTTGGCCTTGTTTACAATAAGTTTAAGAAATTTCTTAAACCTAAGAAGAGTGGCCATAACAGTGATATGGATATGGAGAATAAGCCTAGAGAGAGTAGGCATAGCAGGAGAGAGTCTAGAGGGGATAGGGATAATAGATCCTGAGGTGTCCAGTGCCATGAATGTGAAGGATATGGGCACGTTAGATCTGAGTGTCCCACATACCTTAAGGCTAAAGGTAAGAAAGCCATGGCAGCATCCCTTAGTGATTCTGAAGGTGATGATTCTCCGAAAGGCAATTATATGGCCTTTCCTGCTAGTGTGACCAGTGAGAGGAACGAGTATGTTAGAGATTTGGGGTCAGAATCCTCTCACAGTGAGTCAGTTGATGAGGACATTCTTCATGTAGCTTATGCTAAACTTTTTAAAGAGAGTTTAGCTATTAAGAAGACTAATATAGAGGTCAGTAAAAGGCTGAAAATTGTAGAGCTAGAAAAGAATGAAGCTCAAGCTAAACTTGAGCAAAGCCTTTTGATTGTTGATGACCTAGAGGAGAGGAACAGAGGCCTAGTTAATACAGTCCAAATATTAGAGACCGAACTTGAAAATGCTAGAACCCAATTGTCCGCATTTTCTAGTGGAAATAAAAAAGTGGACGGTATGTTAGGTATTATTTCTGAGCCTAACTGCAATAAGGCTTCTTCTTCCAAAGCTGTGCCTGTTGCAGCTAAATGTGACTTAGTTAAAAAGACTATTGAGTGTAGTCATGTGATTCCTCCGTCTGTTCCTCGTCCTGTGACCCAACCTCGATATAGAGGTGTTGTGGGTAAACCTCGCTCTCATCCGAGGTTTGTGCCTGTGTGCCATCATTGTGGCAAGGCGGGACACATTAGGCCTAAGTGTTTCATGCTTCACAAGCAAAAGAAGAGACCTAAGAATGTGTCACCTAGATTTGACTCTTCAAATCTAGATTCTCAAGTTTCTGCACTAACTAAACAGACAAAATTTCTTAGTGAGAAACTTAATTTGTTGACTAGGAATTCTCAAGTGGATGAGGTTCCTAGAAAAGTTTGGGTGAGGAAGCAAGATGACTTCCCAATTACTTATGTATGCCTTGATCCTGATAGGCATGGTGAGAGTGCACTTCGGTGTAACTCCTATTAGAAGTTGCATTTTTATTTTCCCATTGCATGTGTGTGTGCGTGTGTTTTATGTTTTTGCACGTTTATTTTGTTTTCACAGCATATGGGTGTGTGTGTGTCTTATTTTTGTTATATATCCCTTGGTATATAGGATGAAAACCCGGACATGAATTACATAGCCGATTCTGAATGGACGGTAGTATGATCTGCACTCGGGATACAACTCCACGTATCATTGGATGTTTTACAAGCTGTTTTGTGTCTTTATTTTTTTTGTGCTTTAAAACTGAAAAATCAAAAAAAAAATTATATATTTTGAAAAGACCAAAAATATTTTTATGGCTTGTTAGAGCATGAATATCATGTGCATGTGATCCTGGTATGTAGGATATATGATTATGCATGTATGATATGCTGTTATTTTTCTTGATGCTCTATATACATAAGTGTGTGTGATAAAAACCTTTGGTATATCATGTGCTTGCACCTCACATACACGTTTTTATTTTATCAAGGCTTGGTCGCATGTATGAGTTTTTGGAATGGCAATCTTATTTCTTGCATACTTTGTTTACTCAATAGTGTGACCTTTGACTAGATGACCTTGCTATCCCCTTACAAAAGTAAAAAGAAATAAATTTAAAAAGAAAAATGAGACTCAAGTGCAAAAGAGCCAAAATGGCCAAATTCAAAAGATAAGGGCAAAAACCCTTCACTCGAAAGAGTTATTAAATATGAGCTCATGATATTTCTGGGGTAAATAATATAGCATGCAACCGATGTTGCTTATTTTCCGGTCCTAGTGGTGCTGGGTTTGAACACATATTTTGTGGTATTGGTTTGTTTAGAGATGGATTTCTTTGGCTGTGTCCAGCTCATAAAATAAGGTCTTAAACCTTGATTTGTTGTGCACTTTATTTTTCCACGCAAGTGCTTTATATGCTTTGGTGTTTATGTCATATGCATAAGTGTTGTATTTAGCAGCTTTTAAAATGATGCATATTGTTTCATGTCATAAACAGCTGAATACTGACTGGGTATCATTGTATCGGCTTGAAATGCTGTTTCAGTCAGTTTTTGACAGGATTTGTATTTATCTCAGTATGTGCATGTGTGTGCTTCATGTTATTGCATACCAACTTTTTTTCCTGTACATTTTTCTGAGTTTTTGGTTTACTGCCCGTGTGTTATTTTACTAACTGTATGTGCCTGTTAGTGAGGGGGAGTAATTCCTGTTTGTTTATGCTCTTGCATGTGTTTTCTCATGTTCTCCTGTTATTTTTCTGTTTCTTTTACCCTTTGTCATTTCGTGACAAAAAGGGGGAGAGTAATATATTAAGGGGGAGAGCCTTAATATATGTGAGAGAGCCGTAGAATACCCTTTGGATGTCTCCGTTTTAAGGGGAGTTAAGATTAAGAGGGAGAAGGATTTCTACTTGTACATGCATGAGATTTTTACATGCTTTATGTTTTACTTGATTATCCCAATGCCTTTCACGGTATATTGTTGTTTGTGGATGTTTCAGGTAGCAGGTATGTTGCTGCGGTGGCATTACTTTCAAGACTACTTTGTTAGGTGTTAGATCAAGTCCATTTGTAATAAGTCACTGTTTGATGGTTGACAGTTGACTATTTGCTTTTTGGGTCTATTACCGTAGTCTTTGTATTAGGTAGTGTTTTGTCACGGAATGCCAAATAGGGAGATTGTTAGCACCTTTTTTATTGGCATGTGTCCGTGACAAAACAAATTCAATTGAGTTGTAATCTTTCATGAAGATCTTTGTGCAATTGGACTGGTTTCTGGCTGCTGTGCATCAGACATGCGTTCGTGGTGCGTTCGTTGCAGTGTTCGAACGATTGGCGTTAGTGCTGCGTTCGTTTATGGGTTCGAACGATTGGCGTTAGTGCTGCGTTCGTTTGTGGGTTCGAACGTGTGGTGTTAGTGGCACGTTCTTTATTGGGTTCGAACGGGAGCATTCCAGAGAGCAAACATTCGAGACACGTTCTTGTGGGGTTCAAACGGGAGCATTCCAGAGAGCTCACGTTCGTTGTACGTTCGATTGACGTTCGAATGAGTCTTCACAAAAAGGGCGCGTTCGTGTAGCGTTCTAGTAAGCGTTCGAACGCGACTGCGATCTGAACGCGTTTTTGGCCTGCAAAACCATAGGTTTTCACCCTACCTATAAATATAACCCTTAGCCGCCATTCTCAAAAGTTGAAGCATATTTCTCTTGAGCCAAATATTCTCAAAGCTTTCAACTCTCTTTGATTCCACCATTGAAGACTTCTTCATCTTCTTGTCTTCTTCATTAATGGTGAAATCCATTCTTTGATAAACCTTCAACACAACTTAACCCAAATTCCCTAATCCTTTAGAGTTCTTTAGGAGGAAGTTTGGTAGTCGGAGTTCCGGCGTCATTGGTGATAAAATCTACTCAGAGACTTCAGAGGTTCTGAAGAAAATCGTGGGTCGCGGGCTTGAGGAGTTGCCTTGAGTTCTTGCAGTATAGAGGTACTTGAGTCGGTGGAGTTGCCACCATAGGTCTTGACCATCGCTGTAAGTTTTTCTCGATATAGTGGATTCGGGTGGTAGTCTATACCCGGAGTGGTTTTTTACTCGGAAGAGTTTTCCACTTCGTCACCAAAATCATTGTGTTGAATTTTGTGTGATTGATTTACTTTTCCGCAATTTATTATTTGTACTGAATTAATATTGTTGATTTTATTGTTGTGGTTGCCTGTTAATTTGCCTGTTGCAATTCCATAGTAGCAGTAACAGGACTTGTCCTGCTTATTGTCTGTAATTCCGCATAGGGTCAGAACTTAGGATAACCCCGAATTTTCAAAAACCTTTGGATTATTTGTGGGTGAAAAAATGTGGGATCCATTTCTTTTAATATCTCAGAAGATTCTTTCATTTGTAACGAAGAAGAGGAGCCCCATCCCAAAAGATTGAAAATTCGGGAAGACATTTATTAAAATTAATTAGAACTTCTATTTTTTTTTTTGAAATGTTTTTTCCAATTCTTTCAGTTTATATATGAATTTCCTTTTCTGTCACCTCTACTCCATATATGTGTATATATATGCCGCCGCATGTTGTTCATCTTTCAATTCTTTAACTTTTTCTTCAATTTTGTATAAAATTATACTCTATATTAGCAATTTTATCAGCACGAGAGTTTCCTTAATGAAAAAAACTGTATTTGTAATGGCACTATTTTTATGATAGAAAATTATATCATGAAGTGTATTATAAAAGAATGATATTTTTATATCATAAAATGACTTCTCTCATTAATTTATGACATATTTTTATTATAAATAAGAGTGTCATCTAATCATAACAGATATCATGTATTTAATTATCTAATTTTAAGATAATAGAAAAATATCATACGTAAAATAATGATAGATTTGTATCATAATTAAATTTATTATAAAACATGATAGATATAAGTCATGCTATAAACTATTATTTACTTTTTCATGAAATAAATATGTCATAATCATAAGTTATTAATACTAGTTACACTCGCTAGAATTCTTTTTTCAATAATGGTACAACTTATTACTATTACTTACTTTTGTTCTTGTTGGTAATCTTTTTTGTTCAATTTCACAATGTTGATATTTGTTTTATTTTCCAATAATAATTCAACAACAAAACATTTGTACTGAGACAGAATTAGATAAGGTTCGATTGTTGGAAAATAAGCTTACACAAAAACATTGTTGGCTATTTGAGGCATAATTTTAAATGGGACCCACTTGTGTAGATGGTGAGATCATGAACAATTCGAATTCTCATTCATGAGTATTTTAAAATGTGAGATATTTATTTAAATTAATTAGAATAATTCGAATCCGTTTATTTTATCTCCCGAAAGATTTTTTCAAAGAAATAAAAGAAAGGTTCTTAAGGGCAAGGTTCCTTAAGGGTTGCACTTGATCTTGGAAGGATTATGTTCTTACAAAAAAATTAAGATTCGCAGTTCTTGGGGCTTAGGACACGTGGAAGGGTTTGTCAACAGCGATACAGTGCCACAACGTTTACCACACGTTGATAAGCTTTTGTTCCGTAGAACCAAGGAAGAATCCACTCCCTCAAGATGACACAAGTCACTTTATTTTGTAAAAAATATTTTCTTAATTAAATTCTCAATTACAATGAATAATGTCCATTTAAATAGGTGTCTAACCCTAATTCTACCCAAATATAATAAAACCCTAGTAAAATAAATCCAATAACACATAAAATATTTTAAAATTTCGTGCATGGGCTTTCTAATTTAATGAAAGTTCAGACCAACACTTAAACATCACATAACCTTAAAAAATATAAAATATAAAAGTTGTAATGATAATTTGCTTCCTCATTTTGACCAAGAAGTATTCTGAATTAGAGTTTGACGTAAACTAAAAAGTTTTAGATCCATGAGTCCTTTTTCCAATGCAACTTGAATCACTGACATCGGACATCAGATGAGAAAGTTATGGCCAAAATATAAAGACTGCGCAAATCCCATCACTGCTATGCACCATTCGGAAATTAAGCCGAAAATCAATCAAGGGAGCTCATGCATGACCAAGACCCATTCCATACATGCCTTATACATAATAAAGCCTTCATATAAAGTCTCATGCATGGCCCAAGCTTCAAAACCCAAGGAATCTTCCAAATCCACTAAAATGGCCCAAATACACCAATCTGACCAAGCCAATTCTGGATCATATCATTTTTTTGTATATTTTTTCATCTACTCTATTTAGAATTATGTTTCTTATGACTGATTCTTATGTCTTTCTAGGTGATCGAGATAACATTGGTGGGGACGGTTCTACTGTGTAGTTTCTTTTCTCGATAGTACAACTCACCAGATGCGTTGATAAACTTGTAACATTGATGTTTTTAAAAGTACACAGTGATCTATTTTTTCTTAAATGAATTTTTAAGGTAATACATTAAATGATTTAGTTTTAGAAAGTTTATATTTTGCTATAAAAAGATAGATCAAATATTGATTATGTTTGAAATCACGAGTTTGTAACGTATGAGAAAGTTTGCCAGATTTTTGAGATATATGGGCATGTTGTCAGTTTTACTCTGGATGCCAGTTATTACCATGAGAAAGTCCTATATTGCCAGTTTTGTCGATATGTCACGAGTGTATATATATAAAAATCAACAATTTTATTTTATGCAGAGTATTCTTATACAGAATGAAATTGATCATCATCTATAAACTATACACACACAGAGATCTTTTCTGGAAGCAAACAACAACTGATACATTAGGTATTCATAGCATGAAATACTTACTCATGTCACGAACACTCTTGATCCTAGTCAAATATGTTGAAACAAATGACAGATACAATTAGAATTGGTGTTATGTAAAATTCTAGACTCAACCATAATAAATTTTTAAATCTTCCCGGAATACTCAAATCAAGTCCGTCTTCAACAATTTCAGTTTCGTTACTCGTAATACATCTAAAATAACATATACAGAGCATTAGATTTCATTTCCGATTAAAATTCAGAAAATCTTCTGGAAAGTCTAAAAATATTGCGGATGAATCTGAAACTTTTCAAGTATTTTCCGTTCCATCCAGAACACATCTAATACTACTATTACATAATAATATAACATTTCAGGATAACCAGATAACTTAAATCATTGATTTTCGTGTTTTCAGAAAATCTTCTATAAAAGTTTCCGATAATACTATGAAAGGATCATGGACCCTCCGAAACTTTCTGAAACCATCTAAACATTATCATATTTAACTCATATCTATCATTACATCCATTAAAGCACAACACACGTGAAATCTAACTTTATTGGAAATTCTATAATTCTAACGATCGATCCAATTTATTCTGATTTTACCCGGATTCTACCAATAGTATAAATTTGATACATCTCAACTTATCCAATTAAATACAAGTCAAAACATTACTCTACGACACTACTGGAAGCATTCGAATACAAAACGAGAAACTTGAAAATATCAAATTGTTATCGGGATGTCTTCCTAAGATTCGGAGGACACCAACAAACTCCAAACAAGCCAATGAATGTGCTGGTATGGTCGAAATTCCATTTGGAGGTGTCGAGCTATATGGGCCGTATAAATAGTTTATTTTTACCTTGTCTTGCATGCTAACAAGCACAGATCAAAGAATCTGTCACCACCATCTTGTAGTGCTCTATGAGGACTTCGATTTGGCATGTGACTTGGCATCTGGATCGAAGAAACGAAGAGAGATCGGATGGGGCTCAAGTAACACCTCGTCAGAGGCAGGATACTACCGGTATGAGACGTGATTGACCAATCTCTATAAGCCTCTAAATTTATAAAAAAATCTGGCATGATGTATCCTAAATCTGGACAACCTGAAGTTCAACATCAAAACGAACCTGAAATAAATATTATATACTAAAAAGGACCTCAGGTCCACACCAACACATCAAAATCATTACCTAAGGGCTCAGTGCCCATATCATCTATCAACACTCAAGGTTTTTGTGCCCATAACATCATAAATAATCAAATCATTTACTTAATGTATATACAAACTGTGTGCTCAGCACAACAAACAAAATAATAAATTAAATATCATAAACTTCTAAAACTTCTCCCGGGACACTTGCGAGAGTGATTGTTGCTTAGGTGATCCGCATCTCGAACATAACTTCCAAAGTTGTCGTGGTTGACCAATCTGGAAGTCAACCCGCAAAACTACAATCTAGTTTGATGTGACTTATAAAACTCAGTAAGTAACCATGCTCATGCAACCAACAAAACATAAAGTCAAGTATACTAGAAAATTTCAACATTACCAAGTAACAAATTCTGTTTTATCAACTTTTAACTAACCCTTTTATCTATTACATATACAAATCCTCATATTTATTTACACACACACACACACACACACACACACACACACACACACACACACATATATATATATATATATATATATATTAATATATGAGTCAATTTAAAAGGTAAAACATCCAAAACATGCAAATCAAAACTTATATACCATAGAGTATATCGTTTAATATCAAATTCACTTCAATCACATGAACCATGAAGTCATACATATATATTTTTATCACAAATATCTATCTTTGAAATATCATCAACTATGTAAATCCAATAAACTTCATTCTATTTGATTACAAAGTATCTTCTATACCAAAACAAACTTTTTTTAACTTACTTTAATCACGATAACCTTACAATAACTTGACTTTCGAGATTCATATGTATTTACACATACCATAGCACATTTATCTTATATTCATGCAAACATAATTTTAGAATTCTTACACATACATTCATACCAATACAACTTAACAAACACGCTTTGAAACATCCGATATTCACATCAGTTTTCAATTCATTTATTCATTTCATATAAGCATACATTATCCGTATATGTTACGAGTTCTATCATACACATACATACACTCATACATACATATAATTATCGTGCAACCAACCACGAAGCACATATAACAACCAATTCTTCACAAAGCACATAATCAAACACACACATATATGGCTGGCTTTTGCATACAATGCTCGTACGAGACTCATTACATATTTTAGAATATGTATGAGATGAAAACTGTCCGAACGGATTCCTAACCAGCCCGACTACTACAACACGAGATTATCAACCAATTAACATACACACATGCACACATATCATGTGTCACAATCTCACATACACAAGCACATACATGTCAAACTTTGTTTTATCATCCGGTATACATACACATATGCATCAAACATATGAACATACTTATCACTTTGAATTCTGATATCGTAGCCTTTAACAATATTCCTATCTTTTACTTATCAATCAAATGCACTATATCTCCAGAATTTTTATCAGAAATATCCATTCACACATGTACTTTACCCATCTAAATAGCTTAGCTTATACCAATTTAGAAAACATGGTTTGTTTCATTTACCGATTCCATATACCTAACATACATATCTTAACATCATATGCATATACAAATACATGTTCATATACTTATACATCCACACAAACATTGAGCTCATTTCATACCTTATTTCATATCATATCAATAACAAAGTTCCATACATGTGGTGGTCGATTATCCTAACCATGCGTGACCTCGAACTTTGTTTTCAAGAATATCTCTTATCTATTCTCGTCTTATCATAAACACTTCAATCATATATATTTAAACACCAATCAATTATTCAAACAGTCATCACATGAGCTATTAATGTGGCTTCGCGAGCACTCCAGGTCATAGTCAAGTCTGCCAAAACAAATAGTGAAAAGCCGTCAGAATCGAAACTTACGAAGTTCTCGACTTAACTACGATAAAATTCTGGATTTTTCTGTGACAACCAAACCAAGTCCGATTTTAATGTTTTCAGTTTCAATAATCTTAAAATATCATTACAAACTATTCCAAGCCACCAGTTAACCTAAATTCTCGATTTACATATTTTTGGAAAATCTTCCGAAAAAATTTTCGTAAACGCTACGGAAGGGTCCCTGATGAGTGGTAATTATATCACTATTTTCCACTCATTTAACTTTATATTTTGTATAGTTTCTCGGGTTTGATGAACTTTTTGATGTGTTTTAGTGTATTTTGCAGATAAAATAAAATTGGGACTTAATGGAATCATTTAGGACGAAAGGTGGGTCAAATAAGGATAAAAATTGGATTTGACATTTTGATTTTAGAGAATGGAAACTTGAAAGGGAATTCTGACGAAGTACGGTTTCGGAAATTCCAATTTTGCGCAACTGTCGTATTTTGGGCATAACTTCTTACTCCAATATCAGATTAAGGTGATTCAAGTTTCAGATTAAAGAAGACTCGAAGATCTAAAACTTTGAAATTCAAAATAATTTCGAATTCTGAAGTTTCCATGACCGAAATTGATGAACAATCCAGTATATTTTGAGTAAATACTATAGTCATTTTCAAAATATAAAATAAAATTAATAAAATAAAAAATAAAAAATTTCAAACTTCAACCAAACATGTTTGCATGTTTGGTGCCATGTTTGATGCCATGTTTGGTGTCATGTTTGGTGCCATGGTTGGTGGAGCAATTGGTGGAGCAATCGGTAGAGAAATTGGTGGAAGCCTTTAGATTTTCCTATAAATACCAAGCCATTTCATTTGTAATTCTCATGATTTCCTTAGGTTTTTGTAAGGAATTTAAGGATTGCATCTTGTGTGTTTATTTTTAGTAATTTAATTTATGCATTTTTATTTTCAGTAATAGTAGTAGTTTCTTTTCTTTTATTTTCTTTTATGTTTTGTAGTTAGATTTCTGCTGGGGGAATGGTGAAGCTTTTATTATTTTAGTTTAGATTAATCTCCCTTAATTATAATATGGAAATTATAATTTTAACATAAAAGGTTATACCGCCTTAATGGCTGGTTTTATTTATTTGACATAATGTGACAGCGCCTATATGGACGGTCTTTATGTGACATATGATTACCGCCTATATGGCTGGTTTATGGAAAAATAATGATATCGCATTTTGGTCGATCGGACTTAATTAAAATCTGACTTAATGAGGATACCGCCTATATGGCTGGTTGGTAATATTACTGATAAGTTCTATATTATAGTAAGGGAGATTCTAAATTAGAAATAGTAAAGGTGGATCCCCCAACCCCCAGTATTTTATTTTTTTCTAGGGAAGTATGAAACAAAGTATCCACACACTTAATAATTGATTTTCTTTTTATGGGTAATTCTTTAGTTTGTTTTTTGAGTCTTAAGCTTAATGCTTCTTGTTAATTGGCCATTAATAAGATTGATTTGGTAAACTTAAAATGAACTTGACGAATGGATTTTAGGTTTCAGCCTTAGATTCAATAGCCTACAATATTCCTTGAGGATATATAACCTTTTAATAGATTTCCTTACAGGATAGACATATACCTGTCGGGCGGGGGTAGCCACTATTGGAACTTGAACTTAATGAATCCAGGTAATTTGGTTGACATAGACATATTGTTCAATTTGGTTATACTGGGTATTTGCATATGACCATCGACATAGGATTTTGCATATTTTTGTGTTCCAGGTTAGCAAACTGACTTATTACACATATATAAGAGAATCAATTCATCTTTAGAATAATATTATGTGGAATCACAACCTTAGATCTTTGTGTCTTTAATTTATTTATTTTCCTTAGTATTTTTTTGTTTATTTTATTTATTTATTTATTTAAATTAGCAAATCCACATTCAACCAACCAAAAGTTATCATTCCCTTCTCCCTATAATTAGATACCTGTAAATAAATAGTATCAATAATTAATAACAACAATAGGAATTAAGTCCTCGTGGGATCGATATTTTTATACTACTTGAACGATACGTGCGCTTGCGTTATACGCGTGTGATTACGCCGGTCAAGTTTTTGGCGCCGTTTCCGAGGACTTATATTTTTTTGAGTTATTAATTTTGAAGCTATCTAATTTACTTGTATATAATTTTCTTTATTTTTATCTATAATTTTTATTTATTTCTTTTATTTTCCAGGTGGTTGAAAATGAATCTTTATTGGGAGATTTACGAGCTTTACTAGAAGAAGATACACTCCAAATCTGGGAGCAACAGTCCGGTTTTCCGAGGCCTATTGTCCAGCCCAACAACTATCACTGGATGTCAGAATCAAGCAATACTACATTTTCTCATCAGAACGAAATGAGGAGATGTGTGATATGTGATGGTAACCACCCGAGCGATCAATGTATATACCTCTCAGAGTGGCATAATTATTGGAATCATTCAAGGTACGAAGAATCATCATATTTTCCATCTTATCCACCATCCACCTTTGATCTTCATCAAGAACCAGAACCATCAGAGGAATAACAATTGGTTGACATGCTCAAAGATTGGAACAAGAAACGAGACGAAAAGTTGGATGCAATGCTTGAAACATACCATAATCAATTCGAAAGTATTCAGAGACAATCAGCATTCATTCAGAGACTGACAGATCAAATGAGACAATTAACAGAAAACCAGAGCTACATACCTCAAGAAGCATTTTCAGACGAAACTGACGAAGCCTTCGAGTACCAAGCATTTCATGATGACACTTTAGCAGGTGAGGAGGCTGAGCAGTATCAGGAATCTGATGTATCAGTTCAGGAACCCAAACAAGCAAATTCTCTGTTTGATTTTTATTATTCTGACTCTGATAAGGATGAAAAAGCTGAGCTGTTTATACCAACTGCACCAACAAGGGAGGATCAAACTTTCCATCTTCAAAATGAAGATCTTGGAGCTTCCATTGCATAAATGTTTGAAGAAGATCTACTTGAGCCAATCACATCAACCTCAGAGGATGAAGACCTAATGTCAGACACATCTTTACATCCTCAGGTTGATATTTATGAAACATGTATTTCACAGATGACAAATGAAGAATTGAATGCGGAAATCCTAAAATATATTTGTGAAGAAAAGGTGGAGAATGAACGAGAAGCCGAGCAAATGGAGGAGAAAATGACAGACCAAATTGAAGATCCAGTGCATTCATGGGAAACATCGTTGTATCGGGGAGTATAATTTAGAGACATCACCCATAAGCTTGAAAAAATGGAACTTCCATTCCAAGTCAAGCACCATACGAGACCTTTTGATTTTCTTTTTTCCTTTTCAGGAACTGCCGGAGCGACAAAGCTTAAAAAGGCGGCACGAGCACTGAATGAGACAAAATTTATTTTGCCACTTTACAGTTGGAAGAGACCCTTCAAAAGCAACGCTCATGGGATTGTCTTTAATCGGACATCCAAAACCACGCTGAAACCTCATTGACAAATAGATTTCAGTCACGTCTGGCTGAGACGAAAAATTTAGCGCTAGCAGGGAGACAACCCATGCAATTTGTTGTAAATTTTTTTTCATATTTTATGTATACATGTTGTAGAGTTTTTAATATTATGTGAATTTTTGTAGGGAAAAACACAAACAGAGCATTTTAAGACAGAAGGAATGATGTTTGGCAATCACAAAGAAGAGAGCTAATTCATTTGTGATGGCTGAGTAAAGAATGAATTCTTGAGACGCATCCTAATGGATTTATATACCAAACAGGTGGCGTATTGCGTACACAATTCTGTTGCCTTAATAATTGCTTTGATTTGCTTTTCTTTTGTTATTTTCTTTTATTTTTGCCCACAAGTTCCAGACTTTTTGACCTTTCATGATTTCTTTTATTGTTTAGCTAACAATCATCTTTTGAAAGATACTAGTGCTATTATTACTCACACTTTTCAGGTACTATAAATTCAGCCCGTCATTGTACTTTGAATGCATCCAGATTTGAGAGAAAAAATACATAAAAAAAGAAAAAAAAAAAATGGAAGCCACTTCAAGAAGACGAGTTGAAAACATCTATGTGTTTTTGTGGTACTAATGTTGGTACTAAACCACAATACATAGAAGCAGCACATGAATTGGGTCGAGTCTTAGTTGAAAAGAATATGCACTTAGTATACGGCGGAGGCAATCTTGGACTAATGGGGATCGTTTCAAAAGCTGCACAGGAAGGAGGCAGCCCAGTTCCGGGAATCATCCCAAAACCCTTGGCGGAGGCGAATATGATAGGTCCATCAAACGGAGAGGAACTGATCGTACCGGGAATGTCCGAGCTACTGGTGGAAATGATTAACCGTGCTGATGCTTTTATTGCTTTATCAGGTGGCTTGGGCACATTGGAGGAAATTTTTATAGTGCTATCTTGGGCGAACTTGAACATACACCAGAAACTGATTGGGCTGTTTAACGTTGATGGATTTTATGATTTTCTTTGTGTGTTTCTTGATGATGCCCGGAGAAATGAGTTCTTGACAAAACCTATGAAAGAACTTCTCTTTACTGCCAGAACTGCCCCAGATCTAATTGACCAAATCTTAGCCTTTGAACCACAAATTGACTCTATCCTTTCCAAGATAAAATGGTCTGAGGATGATCGTGGTAAGAAGCGTCGGATAAATCTGGATCTTAACCTTTAATTTCCTTTCTAGATGTAGCATTTCAGCTAACTAGGTACTATCTTCTAAACTCATCTTCTACTATTTCAGACATTGGGGACAATGTCTTATTTAGGTTTGGGGGAGGGGAATAGTTAATAGTATCTTATTTTTATTTTGTTATTTCTAGTCCAAAATTTTTCGAAAAATTCAAAAAATTTGAAAATTTTTACAAAAATTAAAAAAAAATATTTGTGTTTTTTTTTTTAACTTGATTAATTAGGTGAAATTGGTGAGAGATAGTTGTGTAAGGAGTTTCCACTCTTGATATGTATCTCAAACCCATTTTCGAAACAAGTTAATTTTTGTTTATTTCCTTTTGAATTATTTAATTTGAGAATTCTCCATAAAACTGACTAAAATGAATCTTCATATGCTCAGTTGACAGGTATTATCAACATGCATGGTAATATATGGACATGAGTTGTAATTGAAAATTTTGTAATATTTAGTGCTCTAGTTAATTGGAGGAAGCATCTATAATGGCAATGGAGTAAAAAAAATGTGAAAAAGAAAAAAAAACGTCTGAGATCCGAGTTATTAAGTCCGTAGGGGTGTTTTAACACCTAGTGCCCTAAAACCAACTGGTTTGGGAGTCACTGGCCTAAAGCTCGCTACATGGATCAAAAATGCTGTAAAATATATTTATATATGAAGTCTGAGTAATTAAGTCCGTAGGGGTGTCTTAACACATAGTGCCATAAAGCCAACTGGTTTGGGAGTCATTGGCCCAAAACTCGCTACATAGACGGAAGATATTGTATATAAATAAAAAAAATCAAAAATAAAAAAAAAATTAGAAAAAATTATTCCATTGCTACAAAAAGGTGTGAATTCTGATAAAACTTTAGGATAAAAATATTACTCCATTATCAACTGCACTTGTGACTATTGTGGGTAAAATGACTTGATTAATATTTTGTTGGCTGTGTATATGAAGAATGGTAAAAATAATCGGAGAATTTACTTATTCGATAATTTAGAAAGAAAGAAAACAACTACTGACTTGAAGTAGAAGTTTCACTTGTTTAGTCACTAACTTCTTTATTCTATTTTCTCTTGTCTTTTTATTTTTGTGTGCATTAGTTTTACTTTCTTTTTACTTTTATCAAACGTTTGTGGGTATCGTTGCTGTAACCCCTCACGAGACTACAACTCGTCCACTAGGGACACCTAGGAGTTTAAAGGCTTGTTGGCAAACGCTAAATGCAATTGTGATCCCTAAGAAAGTGGCTTAGTATAATTTTAATTATTTATTATATTATTTTACTCGAGGACTAACAAAATATTAGGTTTGGGGGTGTGATGAGTGGTAATTATATCACTATTTCCCACTCATTTAACTTAATATTTTGTATAGTTTCTCGGGTTTGATGATCCTTTTGATGTGTTTTAGTGTATTTTGCAGATAAAATAAAATTGGGACTTAATAAAATCATTTAGGACGAAATGTGGGTCAAATAAGGGTAAAAATTGGACTTGATATTTTGATTTTGGAGAATGGAAACTTGAAAGGGCGTTCTGACGAAGTACGGTTTCGGAAATTCTAATTTTGCGCAACTGTCGTATTTTGGGCATAACTTTTTACTCCAATATCGGATTAAGGTGATTCAAGTTTCAGATTAAAGCAGACTCGAAGATCTAAAACTTTGAAATTCAAAATAATTTCGAATTTTGAAGTTTCCATGACCGAAATTGATGAACAATCCAGTATATTTTGAGTAAATACTATAGTCATTTTCAAAATATAAAATAAAATTAATAAAATAAAAAATAAAAAATAAAAAATGTCAAACTTCCACCAAAGCATGTTTGGTGCCATGTTTGATGCCATGTTTGGTGCCATGTTTGATGCAATGTTTGGTGCCATGTTTGGTGGAGTAATTAGTGGAGCAATTGGTGGAGAAATTGGTGGAAGCCTTTAGATTTTCCTATAAATACCAAGCCATTTCATTTGTAATTCTCATGCTTTCCTTAGATTTTTGTAAGGAATTTAAGGATTGCATCTTGTGTGTTTATTTTTAGTAATTTAATTTATGCATTTTTATTTTCAGTAATAGTAGTAGTTTCTTTTCTTTTCTTTTCTTTTATGTTTTGTAGTTAGATTTCCACTGGGGGAATGGTGAAGCTTTTATTATTTTAGTTTAGATTAATCTCCCTTAATTATAATATGGAAATTATAATTTTAACATAAAAGGTTATACCGTCTTAATGACTGATTTTATTTATTTGACATAATGTGACACCGCCTATATGGCCGGTCTTTATGTGACAGATGATTATCGCTTATATGGCTGGTTTATGGAAAAATAATGATACCGCCTTTATGGTCGGTCAGACTTAATTAAAATCTGACTTAATGAGGATACCGCTTATATGGCTAGTTTGTAATATTATTGATAAGTTCTATATTATAGTAAAGGAGATTTCTAAATTAGAAATAGTAAAGGTGGATTCCCCAACCCCCATCATTTTATTTTTATTCTAGGGAAGTGATGAAACACAATATTCACACAATTAATAATTGATTTTCTTTTTATGGGTAATTCTTTAGTTTGTTTATTGAGTCTTAAGCTTAATGTTTCTTGTTAATTGGCCATTAATAAGATTGATTTGATAAACTTAAAATGAACTTGACGAAGGGATTTTAGGTTTCAGCCTTAGATTCAATAGCCTACGATATTCCTTGAGGATAGATAACTCTTTAATAGATTTCCTTACAGGATAGACATATACATGTCG
>SKCR01008621.1:0-23870 GCA_019454045.1 Zanthoxylum bungeanum
AGGTTTGTGAAATATTGAAAAGATAATTTACATATCCCTAAGTAACTACCATTTGGATTATGGCAGACACAAGGAATTAAAGATAGGGCGAGGCTCTAACTTTAAAAATATTTGTTAAAGTTATGTTTACTACTAGTATTGAAATTGGATTTTAAATACTTAGTGTGGTACATAATACATATATGTATTGACGTTCAGAATCTGCTTTGAGCAGGATACTGACTTCAAGCTGAGATTACTCTGCGAATCGGAAACGGGACGAAAGTTGCTGTTTCGACCGTAGATACCTAAGTTTAGGAACTACCCTTAGGGTATGTACTTAAATTAGGAACTGTTATAATGTAACTAGTTTGACTAGAGACATTATCTCTATATTAGTGTTTAATCCGATGCGGATAAAACCTTTATATTCTAAAACACTAAAGTGTTTCATTATATAAAGTTGATACTGAGATAAATACATTAGATGTAAATAACATAATTTATATTTTGAATATAAATAAAATCTCAAACATATAAATGACAAATAAATAGCTCAAATTGATTTGATCAATAGAGACTCATTTGTGGCATTGTTGTCTAGGACACAATTAAACAAGACTCGTATATCCACACTTTTGAAGAGTGGATACTAGGACTGATTTGACTATTCAAATAAGGTCTACGAATCTAGTTTATTAGGTAAAATACCTAAAATACTATTTACTTGGTAATAGTAAAAGGGCCACCGATCTGTTAGCCCTATTCATGGTGAAGTAAGTGGGGCCCATATCTAGCTAGGCTAAATGTGAACATGAATATTTCGTGACCTTAACGGATGTGGCATCACGTTATGGTTATGTGTTTCTTTTGAAGAACACAAATACGAAACTTTGAGTTTCGACCCGAAGTATACAAACAGATCGCTGTAGTATTATGCCGCTGCGGTAAACCGTATTGGTAAATACTTAAGCAGTAAGTTTCATACGTACATGAAAGAGTACGGTATTCTTTCATATGAGGACTCCTCCCGAGACACGTCAATTGACGGTGTGTCAGAACTAAAAACCAAGTTTTGTTGGACATGATTAGGTTTTTCGCGAGTCGCTCTGAGCTACTGTTTCCTTCAACAGGATATGTATTAACAGTGCAAAACTTATTTGGAATAAGGTTCCATGAAATCTGTTTGACAGATATCATATAGGATATGAACAGGAAGAAACGAGGTTTCTTATTCCTGATAATTTGGGTATGCCAGGCATAAAGTTTGGATGATACCAAACTAAGAACCCAAATTGGATTAGTGCCAATATAGGTTATCCTAAGGGAAACCATAAGTATAGTACTTATAAATCCCACATGAGAACATGTGATTGTTGCTCACCATGCGGTTTTCCTGAGAGGAATACCGATATGCAGTGGTCAGTGGGAGGATAGTGATACTCAATGAAAATCGGAGTATACTATTCATAGCACGAAGTCCTTAATGGAACACAAACATTCATCTATGATGAATCTGTACCATTAATCTTCAAATACACAAGAAATCGGGTAGATCGGATAGAGTCAGAAAACAACCTAGGGTATGGGTTTCTGATCTAACCTCATTAAGATGTCAATCTTATGAAGGTATATCCACCGACTACGTTTTGAGGAAGTGATACAAGGTATCGACTCCCTTTATGGCAAAGTGCCATGAGTCCGAAATGGATTCCATGTATAACGACTATTATGGATACCAGTTGTTGTACCACAAAGCATTGTGCCTATTGGTACATTATACGTCTTCAAGGAAGACATACATGGATGGCAACATACCAACGTACAAAGCTAGGCTTTTGACGGAAAGGTATCGTTATCAACATTGTGTTAATAACGGTTCAACCTTTTACCTGTTGCCATGGTAAATCCATTTTGAAAATGCTTGTGATAACTGCGTATTTCATTTAAGAAATTTGCCAGTTATAGATCAAAATCGCTTTCCTGAAAAGGAAACCTTTTGGAGGATTTACAACATCCTGACGATTTTGTATAACCAACAAACCAGGTTTGCGGGTTATTCGATCCATGTTTGGATCAATGCAAGCATAGGTTCTTGGAACTGACATTTTGAAAATAATCATAATGGTTTATGATTTAACTCAAAACGAAATAATTCTTGTGTATATAAGGAGGTTAGTGGGAGAGGGCACTGACAATGAAATTCCATAAAGCAATTGGTGAAAGCTTGGCTTTCATAGATATTCTTCATAAGAATTCTCCGTAGAATTCTAGGGAGTAACAACCTTTATTCAAGGAATAAAGATCTACTGGGCTAGATTTAGAGTTGGTAAAACTCTCTGAGAAATTGTACATTTAAAATGTACTTGTATTGGTGTCTCATACGCTTTGAGCATATGGAGTCACAATCGGTTCAATCCAAGGGATAGTCACTGGATTGAAGATTAAGAACATCTGTTAGTATCTGAGAGAACTAAAGATGTTGTCTTAAACTATGGAGATGGAGAACTTGAAGTGACTGGGATCACTACTGCAAGTTTCCAAACAATTAAAATACTACGGTACTATAAAGTTTGAATAACAGGGACAGTGAGCTGGAAATCTTCCTAGCAAGATAACTGTTGCCGAATAAACAACGATTGCGGATTATTGCTGCAGCTGAGGCAGCAATAGAAGTCTTTTGGGTCGAAAGTGAATCTAATTAGATTAGATATAGTTCTGTTAGCAGCTGAGCTAGGCGTCAGCACAAGCTAAGGAATTAAAGGTCTCATCGACGATCCAGATATATACTTCTATATCATCTGATTCGTTCGGATCATACATCGTGGCGATGTGATGATCGTGTAAATCGCATCAGACGATAATTAAGCAAATCCGCTGACGAAAATCTTTCCTCAGCAATTTGAGCGAATTATACATAGTTCGGGTGTTAGACACTCGAGTGACTGGCTATGTGCCAAGTGGGAGACTGTTGGATAATATGACCCATAGCGTCACTATTTGCACAGATCATTGTGTTGTTGTAGCAAATTAACTATGTAATAAGGAAATTGCACTCTCATCATTTGTGATTAGATCACCATAGATATATAAATGAAGAGAGGTCCCTATGATTAGTTCCTGGATTGAGATGATATGAGACAGTATCAGTCCACGAAGGATTAATCATTAAATATCCCTAGCCGTAGTATTATCGAGACTGGACATCGATAATGCGGAATAGGCTAGTATTGCACTTGTGTGCGTTGTGAGGGCACAACGGCATAGTTCTCATATAAATATATAAGTGTTGGATACTTATGCAAGTGCAATAGGAGGTCGTGTTTCACCGATGGTACGGGAAACAGCTTCGCTCTGGATAGACCCCTCGGAATCCCATTGGTATTATGAATATGTGTCTATGGGAGGCCGAAATCAAGGTAGGTGTGTATAGTCTTAACCTGAGACTTACATCGCTAATGCTTACGACAATCGATACACTTTAGTTGAGGTCGTCTAGGACTGTAACTAGTTCTGTGTACGCCAATGCCGGGTATATTGAGAATCGTAGTGTATTGGATTGATGTCAAGACGGAAGTATCACTCCAGTCATAGTGGAGATGATGTCACGCAGGATACGGTATAGTGCTCTTAAGAGATGCGCATCCAATCGTGATATTATGACCAGGTCATGAATATCCGATTATAGAGACTAGTTACCAGACATCCGATATGTGTTTCGGACGGGGCAGACACTTATCCAGCCCCAGCCCTAGCACGTGATTATCCGATACTGGGCCGATATGCACAATACATTAGTATACTACGCTTGATACAGATCTTAATATTCTTAAATGGATATGTCCGGAGAATTGGGTAGACTTGGTGCTTTGCTAGGAGTCGACCTTGTCTCGTAAATGGCGAATCGTAGAACGTAGTACTTGGTACGTACGTGATTCGGATACTCCGACGACCGTATTTACTGCCAGATTATCCGGGGATCTCATGTGTCGCTTCCCGATAATCCACCGATGACGCACAACCTCGCACTCTTGAATAATCTGGGATTATACAGAAAAGAGAGAAAATTAATCTAGGATTAATAACGGAGATATTTTATCTGGGATAAAATGTCGTCTAAAGAGAGAGAACGATTAATTCGGAATTATCGATGTATTAATATATTCGATATATTAGACGAAATTAGATTTCGACGCGGAATTAAAATCAGATTTTAATTCGGGCAAACGAGTTAATTTAGAATTAATTCGTTAGCGACGTAAATATTAATTTCGCCAGGCGCAATTATTTATTTAAATTCGATTGAATTAACGTCGCGACGTAAGCTCGGTATTTCGGAAATATCGAACCCGAACGCGTGAGTGCACGTGGGCCCACTTTCATTTGGAAACGTGTGGGGCCCACATGACACATGTCATTCTAATGCTTTGCATGTAGATTGTGTACATTGCACTCAATGTCATTGCATGGAGTTTGAGTGTTTGACACTCTAAGCCATTGCATGTTATGTGTCATAATTTTATTATTAATTTAATGAAAATTATGGCATAAATATAAATTGATTTTTGGTAAATCATTTTAATAACTGAATACACATTTTTCTCTCAAATTCTCTCATCTCTCTCACGCCCAAGTGTGGCTATTCTTCACTGGTTTTGAACCAGTTTGGGCGTGAATAAGGGGAGCAAGAGTTGGGTTTTCATGGTGAAAACCGCAAGTGCTAGCACACTACGAGTCTTGCGGAGGTGGTAGGGAGGTTCGACCATGAGCCGGGATCCATCCAACGAAGCTAGGAGCTGCGTTTCTCATCTCAAAATTCTGTTTTTGGAGGCAGTGGACTGCATGCAGTAAGGTTACATGGCAGTGCGTTTTTGGCCTTCATTTGTCTTCAATTCGACATAACCGATCAATGTAAGTATTCCGCTATCTTCATTGGTGTATTCACGCATGTTTTCATGTCTTGGTTTGATCTTGGGACCTTAGAAATTACCAACAATGGCATCAAGAGCTAATGTTGCAAGCATGAAACTTTAGGTTAAAATTTGGGTAAAATTGGTTGAAGCATGTTCTTGTGAAATTTGATGAATAAGTATGCTTGCATGTATATAGAATGATGTTACATGGAATCAATTTTGAAGTCAGTATCCGATTCGCAGAGTAGCTCAACTTGAAGTCAGTATCCTGCTCAAAGCAATTCTGAACGTCAATACATATTTTTATTATGTACCACACTAAGTATTTAAAATCCAATTTCAATACTAGTAGTAAACATAACTTTGACAAATATTTTTAAAGTTAGAGCCTCGCCCTATCTTTAATTCCTTGGTGTCTGCCATATCCAAATGGTAGTTACTTAGGGATATGTTAATTATCTTTTCAATATTTCACAAACCTTTGGCCAAGCCTTGGGTTTCGGAATATTGAAACGATGTGCACCTTGTGCAACATGCCCAATTGCAAACTTTTGACTTTCACCCTTAGAATAGTCAAATCAATTCTCTAAGAATTATTAATTGCAATTTAATACTTTTAAATCTAAAGATAGATTTATTGTCAAGTATATTAAATTAAGCACTAAAGTCATCATCACATAAATCTTCCAAGATTTTATGCTCTACTTATTTGCTTAATTATGGGCTTAGTCATAATAAGTTATTTTATTAAATAAATAACCTATTATTTATTCCCAATATGAAAATTAAATCATTTAAAGCATTTAATCCAATGATTATATATTTTAAATATCAACTTTTCAATTCTTTCTTGATTCAATAGTCCAACTATTTAATCAATTAAATAAGGTACTATTATTATAATGATTACATAATCCAATTATTTAATCAACTATAATTTTAATATTGATTACTATAATCTAATTATAAAATCAACTATCATTTTAATTCAATATATTGATTACTATAATCCAATTATAAAATCAACTATAATTTTAAATGAGTTTGTATATAGTCCAACTATATATATATTTAAAACAACATAAAATATTAGTCCAACTAATACTTTTGATTAATTTGACGAGTAAAATATAGATGAGCGCATTTAGCGAGTATTCGAACGAATGTTGCAAATTCAATACTTGCCTCCCACTATTTTTCGTCGAGCCTCTAACCCTCTGTCGAGTACTCGGGAAACCGTGTTTCCTAGTGGGCTAGGATCCCGTTAAATATCACACAATCTTGACTTTGGCCAACAAATTGTATGATAATTAACTAAGTAGATCTCGAAGATCAATTGGATCTAATCCAACTCCTAGATCCAGTAGGTGGACATCCAAGTCCTAAACATATATCTTATATATGCCTATATATCCAATATATACCCTAACCTTTTTCCTCTGAATCAACTAGGCCTTGGCTTTGGCACAACAAACCTAATGATCCCAGTCAAGCGCGGACCCATTGACATGGAAGCTTCGTAATCAATGTCAATGGACAAGAAGTGGTCTTGACTTTGGCCAACAAACCACAACTTGGACACGACACCGATATGGAACAAAGCCTCGTGATTAAAACACATCTTCGAAGGACAAGGGCTTGACTTTGGCCAACAACCCATGCCAATCTAAGATCTTGAGTAAGAATCACTCAATGGAAGGAAAATAAACGCATGATATTTTAACGAGGGTTTTTTCGCGTGCAAATTGGCTACCAATTTAATTATCTTTGTTAAGGTCTCATCATCATACACCCTTAAGCATGCATTCTAACACATAATAAAGCGAGTATGAATAAAATAATAATGATATGCGGATGGATACTTAACACATTGATCCTAGATCAAATCTCTCCTTTCTCACTCAAGCTCTACACTTGTACTACTTCTACCCGTTACACTACACTTCTAAAGAAACCTCATATATAGAGGGGAATAGGTGAGAAGAGAATACAAAGAGAAAGAAGGTGATAAGGCTGGACACGCAGGTCCAATTTAATAAATCGAATTTATTACAACAATTTCTAAAATTGCCCACCCGACTAATATCCATCCGATATACATTATTCATTCAACACACCACGTATTCACACACATAAGCATGCTATCAATCAATCTAATCAAATTAATTAATCTGATAATTAAGTGATCATCCAATGTTCAAACAACGATTTGATTTTGTTGGAGTCAAACTCGTTTTTGTGAATAAGTACTCAAAGTACGAATTCATGAATTAAATTAAACTACATCATTAAATCTAATTTAACATGTATTTAATACTAATCCACTATTTAATTCCAAATTAAATATTACACTTTTATTTAATAAACCTTTTACGATTTAAATTCCAAATCTAATCGTAACGCGTCTCAAAGACCGATTAACGTCCAACGTCAATTCAATTAAAGTCCAATGGGCTTTTGATTGATTTCTTAAGGCGTGGACTTTTGGTCAACTCGGGTCAAACCGATAACCAAAGTCCTATCCGGGATTTACCCCATAAGCCCATAAATCAATCTTGGCCCATTAGGCCCAATTGAACTTAAAGGTTCATTAAGTGGCATTGGGCTTTATGGTCAAGGTTTTGGCCCAATTGGATCCAATCCATTTGGCTTAAACCAAACTTGATAAATCAAGCCCAATAGGCCCAATTACAACTTTAAATTCTAATTTCCAAAATTAGGCCCAATTAATTAAATCCAAAAATCCAATTTTCACAATTTAATTACCAAAAGTGCATTATATGATTAATCAACTAAATCAACATTTCAAAACACTAAATTAGTCCAATTAATCATACTTAATTCATTATTACATGTCAAACACACATAATGAAAAATCAAACCCATTACATGCTTTCATGCTCTCGGCCAAGGAGGGATTTTGTGTCCGATTTGGTTTCGATCCAATTGAACCTATAATCGACATCAAATCACCATCCGATTGATTTTATACACATCCAATGTCACAAAATCAAAAACACCAAGACATTAGGGCATTAACCAATTCGGCCAAGGTAAGATTTTGGGGATTTTTGTCCAATTCGAAATCCAATCCAATTCGATTCAAATTAACGTCAACCTAATCGATTCTAACTCATCAAATGAATTAAAAAATCAAAAAATCCAAGATCCAAAAAATGCATATACATTCGGCCAAGGTGAATAAATTGGGGAAAATTATTCCAAATCAATTTTCGTCAAATTAGTCCAACCAATATGAATTTAAACATGTTATAAGCATACTCAAACAAGCAATTTATTCAAATCATGCTCAACAAACATTTACCCAAATTTTAAGCCCTACATTTTTCATGCTTGCAACATTAGCTCTTGATGCCATTGTTGAATTTTTCTAAGGTCCCAAGATCAAATCAAGACATGAAAACATGCGTGAATACACCAATGAAGATAGCGGAATACTTACATTGATCGGTTATGTCGATTTGAAGACGAATCAAGCCCAAAAACGCACTGCCTTTGTAAGCCCACTGCAGCAGTCCATGCTCACTGTCTTGGCAGTTTCGGGTCTCAAAACGAAGCTCCAAACTCCGTCGGATGAATCCCGCCTCATGGGGGAACCTCCCTACCCCTTCGCAAGACTCGTAGTGTGCTAGCACTTGAATTTTCACCATGAAAATCCACTCTTTGCTTCCCTAAAGTCCACGCCAAAATTGGTTCCAAACCAGTAACATGTTTCAGTTTTGGGCGTGAGAAGAGGAGAAAATTTGAGAGAGATGATCTTGTATTAAGTTGAAAATGATTTACCAAAAATCAATTTATATTTATGCCATAATTATTATTAAATTAATAATAAAATTATGACACAAAACATGCAATGGCTTAGAGTGTCAAACACTCAATTTCCATGCAATAACATTGAGTGCATTGTACACTATCTACATGCAATGCATTAGAATGACATGTGTCATGTGGGCCCCACACGTTTCCAAATGAAAGTGGGCCCACGTACACTCACGCGTTCGGGTTCGATATTTCCGAAATACCGAGCTTACGTCGCGACGTTAATTAAATCGAATTTAAATAAATAATTGCGCCTAGCGAAATTATTATTTACGTCGCTAACGAATTAATTCTAAATTAACTCGTTTGCCCGAATTAAAATCTAATTTTAATTCCGCGTCGAAATCTAATTTCGTTTAATATATCGAATATCGAATATATTATTACGAATTCCAAATAATCGTTATCTCTCTCTAGACGATATTTTATCTTAGATAAAATATCTCCGTAATTAATCCTAGATTAATTTTCTCTCTCTTCTGTATAATCCCAGATTATTCAAGAGTGCGAGTTGTGCGTCATCGGTGGATTATCGGGAAGCGACCCATGAGATCCCCGGATAATCTGGCAGTAAATACGGTCGTCGGAGTATCCGAATCACGTACGTACCAAGTACTACGTTCTACCGATTTACAAGACAAGGTCGACTCCTAGCAAAGCACCAAGTCTACCTAATTCTCCGGACATATTCATTAAAGAATATTAAGATCTGTATCAAGCGTAGTATACTAATGTATTGTGTATATCGGCCCCAGTATCGGATAGTCACGTGCTAGGGGGGGGGATAAGTGTCTGCCCCGTCCGAAACACATATCGGATGTCTAGTAACTAGTCTCTATAATCGGATATTCATGACCTGGTCATAATATCACGATTGGATGCGCATCTCTTAAGAGCACTAATACCGTATCCTGCGTGACATCATCTCCACTATGACTGGAGTGATACTTCCGTCTTGACATTACATCCAATACACTACGATTCTCAATATACCCGGCATTGGCGTACACAGAACCGGTTAGAGTCCTAGACGACCTCAACTAAAGTATATCGATTGTCGTAAGCATTAGCGATGTAAGTCTCAGGTTAAGACTATACACACCTACCTTGATTTCGGTCTCCCATAGACACATATTCATAATACCAATGGGATTCCGAGGGGTCTATCCAGAGCGAAGCTGTTTCCCGTACCATCGGTGAAACACGACCTCCTATCGCACTTGCATAAGTATCCAACACTTATATATATGAGAACTATGCCGTTGTGCCCTCACAACGCACACAAGTGCAATACTAGCCTATTCCGCATTATCGATGTCCAGTCTCGATAATACTACGGCTAGGGATATTTAATGATTAATCCTTCGTGGACTGATACTGTCTCATATCATCTCAATCCAGGAACTAATCATAGGGACCTCTCTTCATTTATATATATATGGTGATCTAATCACAAATGATGAGAGTGCAATTTCCTTGTCACATAGTTAATTTGCTACAACAACACAATGATCTGTGCAAATAGTGACGCTATGGGTCATTTTGTCCAAACACCATAAATCAATCTTGGCCCATTAGGCCCAATTGAAACATTAAAGGTTCATTAGTCGCAATTGGGCTTTATGGTTAAGGTTTTGGGCCCAATTGGATCCAATCCACTTGGCCTAACCAAACTGATAAATCAAGCCCAATAGGCCCAATTACAACTTTAAATTCTAATTTCCAAAATTAGGCCTAATTAATTAAATCCAAAAATCCAATTTTCACAATAATACCAAAAGTGCATTATATGATAATCAACTAAATCAACATTTCCAAAACACTAAATTAGTCAATTAATCATACTAATTCATTATTACATGTCAAACACACATAATGAAAAATCAAACCCATAAACATGCTTCAATGCTCTCGGCCAAGGAAGGTGATTTTGTGTCCGATTCGGTTTCGATCCAATCGAACCTACAATCGACATCAAATCAACATCCGATTTGATTTCATACACATCCAATGTCACAAAACCAAAATTACCAAGACATTCAATAGGGCTATACATTCGGCCAAGTGAAGGAAATTGGGGATTTTTTGTTCAATTCAAAATTCAATCAAATTGACTTCAAATTAACATCATCCTTTATCATTATAACTCATCCAATGAATTAAAATGAAAAAATTCCAAGAACTCCAAGACTCTACACATTCGGCCAACATGAATAAATTGGGGAAAATTATTCCAAATCAATTTTCAACAAATTGGTCCAACCAAAATGCAATAAAACATGTTATAAGCATACTTAAACAATCAATGTATTCAAATCATGCTCAACAAACATTTACCCAAATTTTAAACCCTACAAATTTCATGCTTGCAACATTAGCTCTGATGCCATTGTTGGTTTATTCTAAGGTCCCAAGATCAAATCAAGACATGAAATAATGGTGAATACATCAACGGAGGTAGCGGAATACTCACATTGATCGGTTATGTCGATTTGGAGACGATTCAAGCCCAAAAACGCACTGTCTTGATCTCACCACTGCAACAGTCCACTGTCCTACAAAAACAGAAAATTGAGTGAAGAAACGGAGCTCCGAGCTTCGTCCAATGGATCCCGGCTCATGGGTGAACCTCCCTACCACCTTCGCAAGACTCGTAGTGTGCTAGCACTTGCGGTTCACCATGAAAACCCAACTCTTGGCTTCCCTTGCTCACGGTTTTGGCTTCCAAAACCAGTAACATGTTTCAGTTGGGCGTGAGGTGAGAAGAGAGAATGAGAGAGTTTGAATTGTGTATTGTCTTAAAATGATTTACCAAAAATCAATTTATATTTATGCCATAAATTTATTAAATAAATAATAAAATTATGACACAAAACATGCAATGGCTTAGAGTGTCAAACACTCAATTTCCATGCAATACACATTGAGTGCATTGTACACTATCAACATGCAATGCATTAGAATAAAATAATGCATAAAATGACATGTGTCATGTGGGCCCCACACGTTTCCAAATGAAAGTGGGCCCACGTGCACTCACGCGTTCGGGTTCGATATTTCCGAAATACCGAGCTTACGTCGCGACGTTAATTCAATCGAATTTAAATAAATAATTGCGCCTGGCGAAATTATTATTTACGTCGCTAACGAATTAATTCTAAATTAACTCGTTTGCCCGAATTAAAATCTAATTTTAATTCCGCGTCGAAATCTAATTTCGTCTAATATATCGAATATATATTAATACATCGATTAATTTCGAATTAATCGTTCTCTCTCTTTAGACGACATTTTATCCCGGATAAAATATCTCCGTTATTAATCCTAGATTAATTTTCTCTCTCTTCTATTATAATCCCAGATTATTTAAGAGTGCGAGTTGTGCGTCATCGGTGGATTATCGGGAAGCGACCCATGAGATCCCCGGATAAGTTGGCAGTAAATACGGTCGTCGGAGTGCCCGAATCACGTACGTACCAAGTACTACGTTCTACCGATTTACGAGACAAGGTCGACTCCTAGCAAAGCACCAAGTCTTCCAAGTTCTCCGGACATATTCATGAAAGAATATCTAGATCTGTATCAAGCGTAGTATACTAATTGTATTGTGCGTATCGGCCCAGTATCGGATAATCACGTGCTAGGGCTGGGGCTGGATAAGTGTCTGCCCCGTCCGAAACACATATCGGATGTCTGGTAACTAGTCTCTATAATCGGATATTCATGACCTGGTCATAATATCACGATTGGATGCGCATCACTTTAAGAGCACTAATACCGTATCCTGCGTGACATCATCTCCATTATGACTGGAGTGACACTTCCGTCTTGACATCACATCCAATACACTACGATTCTCTGATAAACCCAGAAGAGGTGAACACAGAACCAGTTAAGATCCCCCACCACCAAAACCAAAGTTTACCGATTGTCGTAAGTATTAGCGATGTAAGTCTCAGGTTAAGACTATACACACCTACCTTGATTTCGGCCTCCCATAGACACCTAGTCATAATACCAATGGGATTCCGAAGGGTCTATCCAGAGCGAAGCTGTTTCCCGTACCATCGGTGAAACACGACCTCCTATCGCACTTGCACAAGTATCCAATACTTATATATATGAGAACTATGCCGTTGTGCCCTCACAACGCGCACAAGTGCAATACTAGCCTATTCCGCATTATCGATGTCCAGTCTCGAATACTACGGCTAGGGATATTTAATGATTAATCCTTCGTGGACTGATACTGTCTCATATCATCTCAATCCAGGAACTAATCATAGGGACCTCTCTTCATTTATATATCTATGGTGATCTAATCACAAACGATGAGAGTGCAATTTCCTTATTACATAGTTAATTTGCTACAACAACACAATGATCTGTGCAAATAGTGACGCTATGGGTCATATTATCCAACAATCTCTTATCTGAATAAGTCATTCAAAAAACGCCACTTTGCATTCTTTAGCTAAAATATACAGTTTAATATCAACATTAACCATATATCTTTAATTGTTCAATTAGCGTGACTAGAGATAAGTTTTCTCAGAATCTACAATAGATTGCTGAGTATAACTTTCTCGCTTTCATACTGTAAAGGTCAAACCTTTAATAAGCTCACACTGCTTTTGCTGCGCAAACAATTAGCATATCATAAACTAATTCATAATGAAAGCTTAATCAAGTTCAAAACTTGATCGTAGTAAACTATGAACAGTCTTAGATCTATGGTTCAATGGTGAACTTCCAGAATCGATATCAAATATCTCTTCCGTTATAAGTTATATGATAATTTTCTTCGGTAAGAAAACAACAAAATCATTAAGTATCAAATATTCGTAAATGATTCTGTTATCCTATTGGACTTGTACGGAAGATGTATAAGGGTTGTTTCATCTTATTAATTACGCAGTTCTATTTATAATTTATCATTCTCACATTTGACTTCAATAAGTCAAGTCTTTTCTACAATAATTAACATCCGATGTTACACACCAAGTAATAAAATAATTTTATTACTTAGGATCGTAGGAAATATATTCTATTAAATATAATACAATATTCTATTAAACAGAATAAACGATAAACCTTTACTTATACCTCCGAGGTGTAAGTAATTTCCATTATATAACTATTATATAAAAGAAAGATTCAAATCTCAAACTTTTCAAGATTCAGATTTTCTACCTATATATATCATATATGTAACAGTAGAAATTAATGGAACATTAATTAATAGAAATGAATTAGTGTTAATGGAGCATAACCGCAAGAGTATTGAAAACTAATTCGGTAACACTCAATATCAATGAATAAAATCATATAAGATTCAATTACTCCCACTAACCAATTCCATCAAGATGGAATCGTGGAAGAATTATATTGAGTAAGAATCATATTCACTGAATAATCTTAGAACTAATTGCTTTAAATTCATACGTTTGATCGTATCAAAAATCTTTGAACAGTTCAAAGACATGTAATGAATTTTGAGGATAGAGTTCTCTAAAAACTTTAGATTGAATATAATTGAACAAGTCAAAAATGTTCAACCTACGTTTCATCAGAACAGATTGAAAGTTCTTGATCATTTCAAGACGTTCAATATGTGTTCTTTCAGAAACACGTAACTAAGTTATGACAATTCATAAACTAAGTTACGAAGTAAAGAAAACTACCTTAAGCAATTACAATTCATTAAAACTACATACATCTAATGTATCAGTTAAATAAACTTGTGGTCCAATGACAATAATTGGTTAAATGAGATCTTAATCACCTTCCTGAATACAATATTCATTAAAATGGATAAGGATGTGTGGTGTGATCTTGTATCAAACCATCATTTACCATATGGAATAAGCATATAATGCTTAAGTGATTAAACTCATAAAGCACCGTTCTAAATTATTTACTTTTACCCAATAATTTTCTTAATGTTTATCTCTACATCAAAGACACTACTAGTTATATTTAAAATATATAATAATTGTTTATAAAGAACAAGTAACTATCAAATAGTCGTAAGTTCCGATATCAAATATCAAAACAATCATTAACGAATATTTTAAATAACTAGACGAGAGATCAGATATCCAATACCTATAGTTTAGTATTGTGAAAATCGATATTTTCTATACACAACTATACGCATCTCCTTTCTTTAGCTTTACTATTTGCATTCAACTATTCACAACAATTGCAAATAACTAATTAGCAAATTGTGTCATACACATTGCCTCTAAAGGTAATTAAAGCTAAGAAACGTCATTTTTAGATAAACAAATACCTAATGGGGCTTTCTTAATACCAGTCAAGAATCTCGAGACATTAACTAATTCAAGTCAATTCTTACTACATAAGAAATTATTCTCTCTAAAGTATTATATCCTAAAAGGGATATCTATCTAGATTATCTATCATGACTTAGAAACTAAGTCATTAACCATCTAGAGTTTTGAAGAAAATCTAAACAACAGTTCCCGATGGTTTAGACAAATCTAATAATATCATAGTCTAGTAGTATCTAGAACCTATTCTAGAATAACTACAACCAAGAGTTAAGTCAGATAACATATCAAAATATATGAGCAGTGAATTAAAAGTTTAATTCTATCTAATATAGATTAAGGAAAACAAACAAGCGGCTATTTCCATAATAATACACACTGCATAAGTTAAGGAATTTTTAAACTTAGCATTGCCTCCCACTATTTTACGTAATACCGTAATCCCCAACGGAAAAATGAGAATTCAATAATTAAATCGAATTCCATAATGGGAAAAGGACCCCATGAATATATTTCGGCTCACAGCAGAGGCACGATCTCGCCTACGTATATTCACAGGTAGACAACTCATTGTCAATCACTCACTAGTGACTCCTGGGTTTCCGGTCCTGGTCGTTTCTCATTGTCGCTGCTAAGGCAGGCCCACAAGGAGACATACCAAGGTTAAACTCGTCAATGATAAACTGAAGTTACTTGCGTAACCCTGACAGCTAGGGCACTTTCAGGATTCCGCTTACGCTTGAATTTATCTAGTATCTAATATACATCAGGCATACATAAATCTCTATCGGCTACATCCTCACAGCAGAGGCACGGTCTCAGATGTAGTCACGGAAAAATATTTATAAACCGTATTGACAAGACGGACCAAGAAACAAGTATTCCAAATACTAGTTACTTTAAAACCTTATTAAGTGGGGATATTCCATAAAGCGTCATACAATTTAAATTAATCAAATTAAATGAAAGCATGCATGTATCAAGTAAAGAAAAGAACAAGCACTAGATTTTAAAGGGCTAATCATATCGGGGTGACCAGAATCAGACTCGCTCTGATACCATTTTGAAGGGGTTTTTGAGGAGGAATACCGGTAACGCAGCGGAATAGTGGAAAATCAAAATTTTTCGATTTCACAAAATTTTCTTGGATCAATCAAATAAAATTATTTATTTAATTATCCAATTATCAAATTCTGAAAAATTTCACAAGAGATCAAATTTCATGGCAATTACCGAATTGCCCCAAAACTTTGTAAATTGATCATTTAATCCAAAAGTTGTCAAATACAATTTTGGATGATTCTAAATCATTTCTAAAATGTTTTTCAACACATCTAA
This sequence comes from Zanthoxylum bungeanum, assembly GCA_019454045.1. Taxonomy (NCBI): domain Eukaryota; kingdom Viridiplantae; phylum Streptophyta; class Magnoliopsida; order Sapindales; family Rutaceae; genus Zanthoxylum; species Zanthoxylum bungeanum. The sequence goes on from SKCR01008621.1 coordinate 16,367, forward strand.
TGCATCAAAATCAGATTTCACACAAATCCCCAATTTTTTCAAATAATTATAATTTGGACCCTTTAGTTCAAAACATGCCGAGATCAAATCCAATCAACCTAAAATTTTACATGCATTATATTCATACCATAATACATCACATATATGAAAAGCCCCAAATTTGGAGTGGGTTAAGGACCCTAATTTTACAATTTCATCAAATTGGCCAATTTCACCAATTTCACAAAATCCAACACTTTAATCCATTCAATACTTCACCAATCAAGCCTCACCACTTTGAAATAAATCTAGAAAAATTCTATGTCACCAAGCATTGGTTACTAACTCTAGAATGGGATCTTTGATTTTCTAAAAATCAAAAGTAAAACATTGAAATAATTTCAAGCTTACTTACATGCTTCAATCTTTCATCAAAGTTCACAACCACATAAACACAAAATATAAGAGTAGAGATAACATCAAAGCATCACAAAATGAAGCTAAGCATATTAGAAACATTTTCTATGTTGAATACTTTAAAGAAAAACTTACAAAAACAAGATTTTTCCAAGCTTTCTTCTTTAGCCTCCAAGCCTTTTCTCTCAACTTCTTTTAAGTTTATTTGGTATCAAATGAACTTGTTAAACCCTAAATATGAAACAAAACCTATGCCTCCTCCAAAAAGAGCCTTGGCCGAAATTGGTGTTGGTAAATATCTAGATATTATTTGGTTTCATTAAAGTTTACAACTTGTCAACTTGCACTTGAAATCATTAACACTTTAATGTAATTCAATAAGTCAACAATTGCAACTCAAAAATATAACACTTATATTCAATTAGGGTGTTGGCCGAAAATTACAAATATAAAGGAAGATGGATATTTTCAATTTTAACAATAAAAAAAAAAATATCCAAGGAAGTCAAATTCAATTTGACAACCTTTTCCCTTATTGTAAAGTCAAATATTTACACATATAATCATTTCCTAACTTTATCATTTGGTGAGATATTTAAATTTTAATTATATTAATCATTTAACAATTAAATAATTAAATAATTAATTAAATACAAATATCTCAAATATATGTATTATATTTACTTTAACTATCTCAAATACATATATAAATTATATATGTCAAATACATTTATTTGACAATTTATTAATGTGTATTTAAAAATATCATATATTAAATACAAACACCATTAATTAGGAAATGACGGTTCGGCTCGTTCGCATGTATTTTTCGTTTAACGTTTAAACGATTTATAAACATCACCATTATTCATAAGAGTTTCCCTAGTGCTCTACGCGTATATTTCATTAGTGAAACTCTCTAGATTCAGGTGTATCCGTCACAAAATCCAATTTCGTGTCCATAATTTACCCACCCGTAAATTATGACGACCACAGATAAACTAGCTGAATCATACAGGTCGAGGTCACTGCATTCGTATAATCCTTCTGTCACAGGTATCCGGATAATCCCAGAGATATAGATGTAAACTTCAAATTTCTATAGGTATTATCACGTCGACGTTTCTATTAGCAATCTCTAAATAACATTCGGAACATACTTCCGAAGTATACTGTGGCTACAGATTTAACAGACTGCTAATCACATATGGACTTCCTATGCTCTGTACAAAGAACTGGCAGATCCTATCTTGATATACACAGGATATCCTGAGGATCGGTCCACACCCAACGAACAAGCGGAGGTCTGATCTAAATAGATCGGTGACGTGACTGCCATCTAAGTGTGGAGGATGTCTCATACATCCACAGTGGTATCTCAAGTCGAAGGACCACTATGCTACTCAACCCGAGAAGATTCTTATTGACGTTGGTGTACCATCCATTAAGAATCTTCGGTGATTCGTTCAATGTTTATCTATTATAAACACCTACAAGTCTATACGAGTCTCCCTATAATAATGGTTCATTGGGATAAACTATCGGACCAATTCTCGATATACGACATGTACTAGTGGATGTACCAATATGTTAGACATTGTGTCCCATAGCGTCACTGTTTGTAAATGATATTGTATTATTGTACAAAATTAACTATGTAATAATGAAATTGCCTTTTGCCATTTTGTAAATATTATTTACTTTGATATATAAATGGCGAAAGTCCATATGATTAGTACTGGATTGAGATGATATGAGACAGTATCAATCCATAAAGGTTTAATCATTAAATATCCCTAGCCGTAGTATTATCGAGACTGGACATCGATAATGCGGAATAGACTAGTATTGCGCTTGTGCACGTTGTGAGGGCACAACGGCATAATTCTCATATATTTAAGTATTGGATACTTATGCAAGTGCGATAGGAGGTTGTGTTTTACGATGGTACGGAAAACAGCTTCGCTCTGGATAGACCCCGCGAAATCCCATTGGTAGTATGTCTAGGTGTCTATGGGAGGCCGCATCAGGGTAGGTGTATATGGTCTTAACCTGAGACTTACATCGCTAGTACTTGCGACAATCGGTAAACTTGGTTTTGGTGGTTGGGGACCTTAACCGGTTCTGTGTACACCTCTTCTGGGTTTATCGAGAATCGTAGTGTACTGGATGTGATGTCAAGATGGAAGTATCGCTTCAGACATATGGAGGTGATGATCACGCAGGACACAGAACTAGTACTCTATAAAAGGTTGCAACCGTCGGGACAATATGACTAGGTCAGGATTGTCCGATTTAAAGAGACTAGTTGCTTGATGTCCGATATATGTTTCGTACGGGGCAGACACATCTCCAGCCCCAGGCTTAGCATGTGATCATTCGATACTGGATCGATGTACGCAATACTACGGTATACTACGCTTGATATAGATCTTATATTCCTATAAGAATATTTCTAGAGAATTGGGTAGGCATGGCGCTTTGCTAGAAGCCAACCTTGTCTTGTGAATCGGTAAGAACGTAGTACGAGGTACGTGCGTGTTCGGATTATCCGACGACCGTATTTACTGCCAAATATCCGGAGATCTCTTGGGTCGCTTCCTGAAGATTCACCTATGATATTTGATTCGAACTTAATTAATCTTGGATTAATTGCGGAGAAACTTTATCTCGGATAAAGTGTGCCTTATTTAGAGAGAGAGAACGATTATTTGGAATTAATCAGTAAAATTATTATATTCGATATAATAATTGAAATTCGATTTCGACGCGAAATTAAAATTAGATTTTAATTCAGGCATACGAGTTAATTTAGAATTAATTCGTTAGCGACGTAAATAATAATTTCGCTAGGCGCGATTATTTATTTAAATTCGATTTAATTAACGTCGCGACGAAGTTCGGTATTTCGGAAATATCGAACCCGAACGAGTGAGTGCAGTGGGCCCGCTTTCATTTGGAAACGTGTGGGGCCCACATGACACATGTCATTATATGTATTATTTTATTGATAATGCATTGCATGGTGATAGTGTATAATGCACTCAATTGTTATGCATGGAATTTGAGTGTTTGACACTCTAAGCCTTTGCATGGTTTGTGTCATAGATTTATTATTATTTAATAAATATTATGGCATAAATATAAATTGATTTTTGGTATCAAAAATAAACAAGAAAAATCTCTCTTCTCTCTCTCACATTGCCGAAATTTGCATGCAGTTTTTGGTCTTCATCTTCTTCATTTGGTTGCCAAAAGCTTGAAGATAGTGTGGTTGTTTGGAACATCTTCTCACATGCAAGGCTAGCACCTTCAAGGGATCAAAAGAGGTGATAGGGAAACCATCATAGAGCAAGGAATTCACAAAGCTTGGAGCTTTCCACCTTTTCTCCTCTTGGCCGAATCAATCAACACTTGGAGCTTCCATTTTGGTTTGATTTTCTTCATCAACAAAGCATTGTAAGTATGATTCCGCCATACTTCAAAGTTAATATATATTCATTTATTGTATTTCAAATGCTTAATCTTTCCTTGGGACATATTATAGAAACCAACAATGGTATCATGGAGCCATGGTTAAGCATGAAATACTTTAGGTTAAAATTTGACAAAATTGGTTGAAGCATGTTCTTGTGAAATTTGATGAATGAGTATGCTTGCATGTATATAGAATGATGTTACATGGAATCAATTTTATGAAAAATGCATTGGATGATTTTTCCCCAAAAATTAACCTTGGCCGAATGGTATGAAGAAATTGATTGAAGCATGTTCTTGTGAAATTTGATGAATAAGAATGCTTACATGTATATAGAATGATGTACATGAAATCAATTTTATGAAAAATGCATTGGATGATTTTTTCCCCAAATTCATGCCTTGGCCGAATGTGTTGCTACTTGGAGTGGATTGGAATTTTTTGTGTTTAAGATCATTGGATGACTTAGAACGTGTACGGGACGTAGATTAGTAATTCAATCGGATTGAAAAACAAATCAACACAAAAACTCACCTTGGCCGAATGTACAAGGACATGAAAAGGAGTTGATTTTTGTTAAAATTAATGTTGGACATTTATTTTGAACAATACATGATTAATAAATTAAATGGGTATTTTTGAAATATTTGGTTTAATGTATTAATCTTGGTTTTACACTTTAATTAATTGGACTTTAATGTTTGGAATATTAAAATTTAATTAATGGGCTTAATTGGTGAATTGGGCTTTTAATATTGTATTTGGGCATAATGGGCTTGGTTGGACCAAGTAGATTTGGCCCAAAAGGATTGGATCCAATTTGGGCCTAAATCACTCCATTAAGTCCAAATATAATATAATGGGCTTTAATAATTTAATTGGGCCTTATGGGCTTAAAATTGGTTTTATGGCATTTGGGTGATTCCTTATTTGGGCTTGGTAATTGGGTTTGACCCACATTGACCAAAGCCCAAGCCTTAATAATCAATTGAAAGCCCATTTGACTTGAATTAAATTAAACATTGGATGTTAGTTGGGCTTTGAGGCCCAATAGATTAGATTTAGAATCTAAGTCTTTAAAGCACATTAAAAGTGTAAACATTTAATTTGGAATTAAATAATTGAATTAGTATTGAATACGAATTAAATTAGATTTAATAAGTAGTTCGATATAATTCGCGAATTCGTACCTTATGTACTTATTCTCAATCGAGTTGGACTCGCGCAAAATCAAACCGTTGTTTGAACATTGGATGATCACTTAAACAAAGACTAATTAATTGGATTAGATTGGTTGTAAAAGCATGTCTTGTTTGAATATATATGTATGTGATGAATGAATAGTGTATATCGGATGGATATTAGAAGGGAAAGGGTAATTTTAGAAATTATTGTAAATTTGGAATTTATAAATTGGACCTGCGTGTCCAGCCTTATCTCTTTATCTCTTTGTATTCTCTTCTCACCTAATTCCCCTCAATGTAAATGAGGTTTCTCTTATTGTATTATGTAATTGGGTAGTAGTAGAATAGTGCTAGCAGGGAGAGGAAATGGAGTGATTTGTTCTAGGAACAAGTTGTTTATATATCCATCCGCATATCACTATTAATTTACTTTACGCGCTTTATGATGTTTTAGAAGCATGCTTAAGGGTGTATGATGATGAGACCTAACAAAGATAAATAAATTGGTTGCCAATTACGCGAAAATCCCTCAATTTATATTAAGCGAATATCCTTCCATTGAATGGTTCTTGTTCAAGATCCGAAGTTGGCATTGGTTTGTTTTTGACCAAAGTCAAGACCTTTGTCAATCAAGGATGTACTTGAATCATGAGAGTTTTGTTGCATATCGGTGTCTTGTCCAAATCGTGATTTTTATTGGCCAAAGTCAAGATCACTTTTTGTCCAACGACATTGATTACGAAACTTTCCTCGTCAATGGGTCCCGCTTAACTGGAATCATTAGGTTTGTTTTTGGCCAAAGCCAAGGCCTAGATGATTCGGAGGATAGGGTTAGGAAAATGTAATGGTTACATTGGACTTATACATATGTTTCGGACTTGGATGTCCACCTAACCGGATCTAGGAATTGGATGAGATCCAATTGATCATGGAGATCTACCTAAGTTAAATAGCATACAATTTTTATTGGCCAAAGTCAAGGTTGTGTGTTATTTAACGGGATCCTAGCCCACTAGGAAATTCGATTTCCCGAGTTCTCTACAGAGGGTTAGAAACTTGAAGAAAATAGTGGGAGGCTATTATTGAATTTGCAATTTCATTCAGATACTTAGCCTTACGCGTCTTTCAAAATTATTTCGTCAATATTTTAAATAATTAGTTGGACTAATATATTGTTATTTTTGTAACAGTTTGACTGTACCCATAACATCGTTGACTTTATAGTTGGACTATAGTTGTCAAGATGATTGGCAAAGGTAATATCCGCGACATAATCATGGCGATAATGTCTTCAAAGGGAAAAACTTTGCCGACTGGGAAATGAACCTCAAGATAGTGCTTGGGGCTGAGAGGATACTGTATACTATTCAGAGACCTCTCCCGCCTGAACCCACTGAGCCACTGGAGCTAGAGTTATGGAAGACTCATAGTGACGATTGTGACCAAGCTCAGTCAGTTATGCTAGCTGCAATGACCCAGCATTTCAGACGCCAGTACAGGGACTTGGATCCCTATAACATGATGGCAAGATTGCTTGATCTTCACCGCACCAATAAGCGGATGAAGAGGTACGAGCTAGTAAGGAAACTCTTCCGCTCCCGGATGACAGACGGCGCATCAGTTGAGGCCCACGGGACTCAAATGATCGCCGATATTGATGAGTTGGCCCATATGGGCATAGTCTTGGAGGCTGAGCTGACTATAGATATGATCTTGCAGTCACTTCCTGATACTTGGAAACAAATCATTATCAACTATAAGTTGATGGATACAGATGACACTCTTGGAGAGCTGTTATCCGTATTGAAGGAGTCCGAAAGGGAACTCCTAAAGGGGAGCAAGCGCGAGGCGCATTTTGCATCGACCTCTCATGCGCCAAGGGGTGGGCCCAAGGCAATTGGAGGTGCGAGGAAGAAGAAGTTCAAGAAAAGGGCAAAGGCAAGTTGACAGTGGCTTCTAGGAAGCCAAAGGACAAATCTCGCGACATCTGCCTCAACTGCGGCAAGAGGGGTCACTGGAAACGTGACTGCCAAATGAGCATTGTGCAGAGGGAGGATATCAAGGCTGGCAAGGCTATCGCCTCTGGTATGTTTGTTATTGAGATAAATATGAATACTTCTAGTTTTAAAAATTGGATTTTTGATTGGTTGTGGTGCTCATATTTGTACTGATGTGCAGGATCTGCATGATAGCAGGGTCTGGCGTCAGGGGAGATGGATCTACGGGTCGGAAACGGAACACCAGTTGCTGTTTTGGCCGTAGGGACTTTTGTTTTAGAACTGCCCTCAGGGCATGTACTTAAACTTTTGAATTGTATTTTGCACCTAGTTTAACTAGGAATATTATATCTGTATCCTTGTTAACCCAGCAGGGTTACACTTTTGTATTTAGAAACACTGGGTGTTATTTATATAAAAATGATGCAGAAATTTGCACAGCTGTTGCA
>SKCR01008622.1:0-24117 GCA_019454045.1 Zanthoxylum bungeanum
TGCTTTCTAATTCTTTGTATGCATGATTCAATCGAGCGCATGGGCTTAGTAAGTGCGATGAAAGGTCCCCTACTTGGAGGGGTTAAAATCATTTACCACGATGTTTTGCCGCGCCGGTTGATGTGTGTTCGGTTGAATGCAAGATACATTCAATCGGGCATACTAAGTTTTATATTATTGCTTTTTAATTCTTTGTATGCATGATTCAATCGAGCGCATGGGCTTAGTAAGTGCGATGAAAGGTCCCCTACTTGGAGGGGTTAAAATCCTTTACCACGATGCTTTGCCGCGCCGGTTGATGTGTGTTCGGTTGAATGCAAGATACGTTCAATCGGGCATACTAAGTTTGATATATTGCTTTTTAATTCTTTGTATGCATGATTCAATCGAGCGCATGGGCTTAGTAAGTGCGATGAAAGGTCCCCTACTTGGAGGGGTTAAAATCTTTTACCACGATGCTTTACCGCGCCGTTGATGTGTGTTCGGTTGAATGCAAGATACGTTCAATCGGGCATACTAAGTTTGATATTATTGCTTTTTAATTCTTTGTATGCATGATTCAATCGAGCGCATGGGCTTAGTAAGTGCGATGAAAGGTCCCCTATTTGGAGGGGTTAAAATCTTTTTCCACGATGTTTTGCCGCGCCGGTTGATGTGTGTTCTGTTGAATGCAAGATACATTCAATCGGCATACTAAGTTTGATATTATTGTTTTTTTAATTCTTTGTATGCATGATTCAATTGAGCGCATGGGCTTAGTAGGTGCGATGAAAGGTCCCCTATTTGGAGGGGTTAAAACCCTTTACCACGATGCTTTGCCGCGCCGATTGGTGTATACTCGATTGGATGTGAGATGAGTTCAATCAGATACGTGAGGTCCCATTTTGTGGATTTGTTTGTCTATGAATGTGTTGCATGCATCAGGTCTGGTTCTGTTCGAACGCGTTCTCGAACGCCACATGAACGTGAACCTTCTATTTACCGTTTGAACGCGTTCTCAAACGCTACGCGAACGCGCACGCATTTTCTTAGTTTCATCATGCATCAGGTCTGGTTCCGTTCGAACGCGTTCTCAAACGCCACACGAACGTGAACCTTCTGTTTTCCGTTCGAACGCGTTCTCAAACGCTACGCGAACGCGCACGCATTTTTTAGTGTTTCATGCATCAGGTCTGGCTACGTTCGAACGCGTTCTCGAACGCTATACGAACACAAACCTTCTGTTTACCGTTCGAACGTGTTCTCGAACGCTACGCGAACGCGCACCCACTGAACTGAGTCATTTTCATCAGATTTCATACATAATTGTTCCTAGTAGCTATCCCTTCATATGATGAATCTGATTGCTTCTTTGTGTTACGCAAAATTGTGTAGGTATCATTCATCTGTATTCCTCACATGTATGAGTACAATGTGTTTAACGTATTACAATTCATATATCCATGTCATGATAGCATTTGAGTATTATTTCTCATGGTATATCGGATGGAAACCCAGACATAAATTTCGTAGCCGATTCCGAATGGACGGTAGTGCGGTCTGTACTTGGGATACAATTCCACGTACCACTTGGAAAAGTGCTCACATGTGTGTTTATGTCCATATTAGTTATCTTCTTTTGCACCACGTCATAGCATGCTCACTTTAATGCCTAATTGCATCCTTAAGTGTCTTTTTGCATTATATACTCAGTTGACTCTTTTATTTGTGCATGGACATGTAATGGCTATTTGTTTATGATATGTCTATGAAATCACATGTTCGCCATCATTTGATTCGCCTTTATGTGTGCTTCTGTGGTTCGTGTGTGCTTGTGTTTCCATGAATACAATATGCCAATGAAGTTGTATGTTCGTTGTTACTTTGATGTACTTTCAAGCATGCAATCTTAGATGTGAAATATATGCAAATTTAGGTGTAAGTTTTATTTTTATGCATGTGAACCATGATACTCTTGGAAATAAGTGTTACTTAAGCTTGATTAAATTACCACATAAATCCTTTCATTACAAGTGACATAAGTAAGGGACCATTCCGAACCCAACGGTTTGAGGTCTTCCCTTGCGAGGGGTGAGTGTGGCCTTAAATCTCATTTTCCCGGTTCACACCGGGTGGCGACTCCATTATTCTCCGGTTTAGTCCCCCGTGGCTACTCCGTACTCCCAACCGGGCCGCGAGCCCGGGACAGCATACATCGTCCAGTTTCTGTGTCCCACACATAGCACGGGGAAAGCCCATGGGCTTCCGTGGCATTTGTAGCCCCGGGAGGTACATAACACGGGGAAGGCCGGAGAGCCTCTGTGGCGTTTGTAGCCTCGGGATATGCCTAGCACGGGGAGGGAGAATTCCACCGTGACGTTGGTCATCCCATTTCGGATCCGTATGAGCATAATACGGTGAAGGCATGAGGGTCTATGTGGCGTTTGCAGACTCGGTGCCTGCCTAGCATGGGAAAAATTTCATGGCGTTAGCCGCCCCCTCGATCCTTAGCTCAGTTCTCCGAGACGTTGAACTCTGAGGTTAAAAATTATTGTTTTAAGTGGCATGGAGCAGGACGCTGTCTCAGGCTCCCTTATTGTTTCCTTTGGGTCCACACGGGGTATGTGATATATCACCATCGATTTATTTTTCCATGTTGTTATCTTTGGTTTTGTTTTTGGTGGATGACTTGAAGCGGGACACCATATCCAGTCTTCATAGTGATTTCCGGAGGTTGAAAATCTTCATTCGCAGTTAACTCGTGGAAAGAAAGTTGATGGATTGGGGCTATATTCCTTCCGTCGAGGCCATGTTGGTGGCACAATGAGGGTATATTCCCTTAAGGTCGGTTTGTTTGATAGTTTGGGGCCGCATTCGTTCCGCCGAGGCTATGTTGGTGGCACAATGAGGATACAGTCCTTTGTGGCTAAGTTGTTACACTGGCTCGGGGTCGGGTTATATCCCACCGAGGCTTTATTATCTTTTTTGGCATGGGGTTGGAGTTTCTCCCTCGCGACCACGTGTTGGTGGCACAATGAAGGTACATTTTCTTGTGGACAAGTTATTATACCGGCTCGGGGTCAGGTTACGTCCCACCGAGGTGTTGTTATCTTTGTTGACATGGGGTTGGAGTTTCTCCCATGTGACCACGTGTTGGTGGCACAAGGAAGGTACATTCCCTTGTGGCCAAGTTCTTACATCGGCTTAGGGCTGGGTTACGTCCCGCCAAGGCCCTATTGTTGTGTTTCGACACAAGGAGGGTTCATTCCCATACGGAAAAGGGACTTAGATAGTGTGGGGTCAGAATCTTTCCCCCAAAGCCTCTCTTTGTCAGATCGGATCGGGGTTGGATTACGTCCCACCGAGGCCCTTTTGATGTGTGATAGCCCGATGTGAGTTTTCATTTGTGACCTATGTTTTTTTTTTTGCATGACTTCCCATGTCATCCATTTCCGGGATCACTACATGTCAAGAGCATACGTTGGCCCAAGGTGGCATAAGATGAGCTTTTTCTAGCAGAGAAACCAAGATATAGACTTACCAGAGCTAGCTCAGGTCAACATTTTTGGTCACAGAGAGCCTAGTGGAAGAGACGACCAAGTTATGGATCAGAATCATAGGTGCTAGATCCGAATTACGAATCCGACGTGGATTTTTACAAAGAGCACTGATACTTGCAGATTGTGGAACCCGTTGTGAAGTGGGGCAGACTTGAGATTCTGGACTTGATCAAGATTGAACATTAGCGTGAGAGAAAACCATCATCTCTTCATAGTTCCCGGCATCAACTCACCAACTCATTGATACCGAGAACTATGGGACAGTTGTTGATGGTGACTTTCTCCCCTCGAGAAACTTTGTAGCCTAAAGAGGGATATAATGGGGTTTGCACTTAAGCAGATGGAGGTTCAAGATCCTTGTGAGGATGAGAGATCAGATGAAGGGGCCTGAGCCCGAGGCGCAGAGGGACATGAGGGAGGAACTAGACCCGACCTGATATAAAGACCTCAGATTCGACCTAGTAAAGTGAGGACAGTAAAGGTATCAGCACCGACCCGACCCTGTTGGACAGATCGATCATCACAATTTGCTGACCTGATGAGGTAGGTCAGGGTAATGACATTATGTTCAATTCCGGATGGTGTAAGCACTAAACGGAAGTTTGGGTCTCCCAAACATTGATAAGAATAGAAGTAGGCCAGCGGATGATGGGACAGAGTAAAACTGCAAGTTTATTAACTGACACACGTTACCGCATGTAAGTGGTTAGAATACAGGTTGGCATTGTGGCATAGCATGTAGGAGTTACCAAAAGTGGCATGGTTTAATGAGATTTGAGTGGCTGAGAGTAGTTGTGTCAGGTGGCAAGTCGTAGCCGTGTCAGGCGGCCGGGCTATAATCCGTAGGGTAATTGGGGAAGAGAGCCTAAGCAATAATGACTTGGCAATGTGGGTGACGTCACGAAGTTAGTGGAACAGTGTATTTTGGCTTAATATATAAGGAGTTGAAAGTTTATTGTAAAGGGTTGAGCAATTTTATTCACAAGCACTTATAATTTATAATAGAGAGCAAAAAGAATCTAGAGTTAGAGAAAGAAAAGATGTCGGCCAGACCCGAGTCAGTAATAAAAGCTTTCTTTTCCCTTGTGCCTGTGGACGTAGGTTGGATCCATTCCGCCGAATCACGTTAAATCATTTGTTTATCTGTGAATATTCTATATTTTGCCAAGTTTGCATTTGATTCCCAACAAACCAAACAAATTCACAGTTGAGGAAGGTTTGTTCGAGGAGTGGTTTTCCCGAATTACCCATGGAACAAAAAACAGCCATCAACAATAATAAATACAAATATTATATTAAATAAACATAATAAATGTAGCAATTTACAGTTTTCAAATTAATAAACAAGATCTTAATATTAGCATATATGTCGAACAAAATTTTACTATATTAAAATCTGTTTAAACAGATTTATTTTAAAGCTTGTTAATAAATAAAAAAATAATATTAAAACTAAATAAATTTTAAAATTAATTTAAAATTTTAAAAAATATATATTTTGACATTATTAACCTTTTAGATGTATTTTTTTTTAATTATTATTACATTTATACTTATTTTGAAAATTTAAAATTAATCATTAGGTTACTCTAATCGATGGGTATAATAGACATAAAGAAGTATAAGTTGTTAAAATATATGCCCTAAAACCTGTTATGCATGTTATGATTTAAGGCGTAATATTTTGTAATACAATTTATTATTTATTAATAAAAGGCATTTGATTTCTACACATCATTACATTCATACTTTATGTGTATGCTCGGAAATATTATGTCAAATGAATATGGTTAATCCAAAAAGATGTGTGATTATGAGAGTCAACGATATTTATACGAATAGGTCTCAAATTAAGTTCTTGGTAAAATATGATTATTATATAGGATAATTATATATCACTCGACCAATATTGTTGTGTGTCGTCCAGATTGACATTTGATGTTAATAGAATTGACGATGAGTCTCATATCATAATGATACAAACAATATATGTCTTCATTAGTATAATGAAATATCGAATTCAACCACAGAAGCGTAAAATCACATGGTGTTATAATCTAAGGTCATTGATCTTCGTAATAATACATTAGTGTCGTTATGTCCTCTGACCTGAGATCACATATTGACTTGTACGATAATACTCATAATTCACTAGCATATCATATTTCAACTAGCCACGTCCTATGAATAAATGTTAGATGGTCTTAAGCTAATAACTTACGAAGTCATGTGTGCTTCAAGAAGGGATCTGATAGATCTGGTAACAAAAGCTATAGATGTTCCAAGGAAACTCAAATATGTGGATATAAGTTTTTGACCAAAGTAGTCGATATCTTAGAGATATCAAATCCACATGATCGAGTTTTAAAATATATCGAGTAGTAAGGATCTGACCTAACCATAATCTCAGACTCGATAAGGAACATAAATATCGGAAAGGAATGAGATGACATGCTCGAAATGTATTCTAACAGGTTCATATGTTTTCTCACTTCATTCATCCACTAAAGGTCATGGCATGCTACTAGGCATTTACCTATGGTCTGTGGGATATCATTTAGATGAAATATTAAAAAGTTAATATCATCTAAGCGCTACTCGATAATGAATCTAGGACGGTCGCATGAATACAGTTCTCATCTATGTTACCAATTCAAAGATGTTTATTAAAAGTTAATAAATGATTATTTTGACAATTAATATGAAAATTAGATTTCAATTAGAATAAAATTTCATAATAAGATTAAGTCATTCAAAATATTTCGGAAATATTAATTTGATTAATAAACTTGAAATATAATATAAAATTTAGATTTAATTACTTATATAAATATTTGATATTTATATTAAATAAGTTAAATGTAATTTTGATTAGTTGTTAATTAACAATTAAGTAAGTTAAAATTAATTAATTAATAGTTAATTAATTATTGGGTCAAAATAATATTTAATCTATTGGGCTTTAATTTAGTGGGCTGACACCCTAATTAGTAAGTTCTAATTTAGAATAAATAAGGAAGTCTTATTTAGTTAAGTTTCCTAGTTCAATTTGGGAAAGAATCTTAAAGAGACCAAATTTGATTTGAAGAGATCTTAGATTGTCCTTATTGTATTGGGATACAAACAAAGCAAACCCAATACTATTTAAATAACATGATTTTCGGCCAAGGGGTAAGTTTTTCCCCTTGCTCGAATTCTTTCTCTCTCTTTCTATTGTTCTGTATCAAATTTGTTCTAAGATTATTCAAGGAAAGATTGTTTCTTTGATCTTTAATCTAGACTTCAACCATCCAAGTAAGAAAAAAGTTTTCTTTGTTCTCAAAGTGGGAGCAATATGTTCATAGAATGGATCTAGTGTGTCAACTAAAGGTGCAACGCTTGGTGCACTACTACGAAGGAAAATCAAAGAATGAAAAATTCAAAGAAATGCTCAAGAAAAGAAAAACATATTCAGGTATGTTTTATTATTGATTGAATTTATTTACATTGATAAATAAAAATTATTTGCATGTTTGTTTAAATTAATTGTAATTAATTTTATTAGTATAATTTGTTTACATCAAGAATTCTTAAAGTGGTTTTGCAAGAAAATTTTAAAGTCCAGTCACATGAATGCTTTCGGCTAACCCCAAAACCTTACATGTGTGACAATTACTTAAACTAGTAGGGTCTAAGGACAGGAGTAATTATTTGATATTATCATTATATAGATAACGTAATACCACCAATTAATAAATATATAATATATTGAATTTTATTGAAAATCACTACCAATCAATATAAAGGCATAACCGAACTAATAGATTCATAAACCAGACACAGCAGTCAACAAAACATTTAATGTGTTTAACAATTTTGTAACAACATGACCTAGTTTAGGAACGAGAGAAATACGACTAAGATGGTTCGGACATGTTTAATATAGACCCTCTAATGTCCCGGTGAGAAAATATGAGCAAATGATGTTGTCATGTTTCAAGTAAGATAGGGGAAGACCAAATCTGATATGAAAACAACCATAAAGATATACCTATATGCTTATGAACTTAATGAGTCAATCAGACAATGATTCGCGATAAAAGGATAATAGATCAAAGCATCTATTTAACCGATCCTATTCAGTAAGGAAAAAACTTATTGAAATGACCTAATTTAGGAACCATATTGTTCAATCAAGTGAAATTGTTCTAATAAAATTTAACGTAAGAGAGTGGAATCACACACTTCATGTGATTGACAAAAAAATACTCGGGCTCTAATCCAAGCAATACAGTAAAGCTTAAGAAAATGAACATTCATCAGAGAAGCTTTTAAGATTATGGGAGGCCTAACACCGCGAGTGCAGAATAATCAAATCACAGTAATCTAATGATGTGGTCTTAATGATTGAGCTATCTCAATTAAATCCGACCATGGAATTTACTGTAAATGTTAAAAATAATTCATAATGCAAGACCATATACCAGCACTAGTTACGGGATCAGGAGACTCCAAGCAGCTTCATCCTTTAGTGATTGCAGTTGCAGCGAAGCTCTTGCTTTTAGTGGGGAGCTAAGACCTGCCTGAATGAAGCACAACCTTAATGGCACTGGAGTCTTAACTCTCCAAAGAAATAACTTTTGTACATTGAAGTTTCTAAACCAGAAAAACTTTTCCCAGTAGGTGCAATTGCTTACTTAGGTCTTCTATTATCATTTTCTCACCGAAACACTTAAAAGGTATATGTTGAACATACTTGAACTATTTTAGACATGCTTATTTCATTTTCTCCTCAATCAGTGCGACTCCTACTTTCTTCCTAATTTTTTGATTTCTAATTCTGCCACTCTTTCTCCTATTCCACCCACTTCTATAATAAGCCAATTGAATTATGTCTACTGATTGGTTGTATGTACAATTGAAATGATGTACATACAGCATCTTTAATTTGCCAAGTCCACATTAGATGTTCCACTTGATGGAGGATAGATAGACTATCTCTAAATTCTGACTTAAATTGCAAGAATTGATATATTAGTGCGATCCTCCTCCTGTTTTCCACTTAAAAAAATCACTGTTGAAGTAGAAACCCAAAAGTTTGGTACCCACTAAAACAAAGTAAAACTTTCAGAAACTTTACAAATTGTTGATATTTATCAATTTCTTCATAAGAAATTTCCCAATTCAGTTCAAGTAAGAGATAATCAGACAATGAAGCACAAACCATTAAAAAATTTCTAGAAATTGAAGCTAAGGATGCATTTTATAGGTAGCAAATAAAGATACAACCAAGTACATACACCATCCAGAAAGATGAAACAACACGTACATAAATATAATAAACCAAATGGCCAAAAGATGAAGTAAAAATAACAAATATGTAAATCAAATCAATTTTTGATGCCTCTAGCACATCTAGTAATAATCTGACATCCCCTGTTGTAAGAATTGGCCTGGCCAGAACGACATTCATAATATGAGGCACCTGGTTTATCGCAAGGAACCATGTCTCTCCTCAGTGTATCATAGCTTATGTACTTCTTTTGCATCACAAGGACTCTCCTGCTGCTTTCTGACTCCATTAATTCTGCATCAGTGAAGCAATCTTCAATGCCATCGGAGCAAACCCTTTGGCTCTGGATTTGGGGCACCACATCAATTTCGCTGCCTAAAACTGAAGAAACCCCATTGCAGATTTGAAGGAAAATGATTGATGTCAAGAGGATGGTGATGTTTAAGACTTGGGTTTTGGACATTTTTCGTATTTGTTTTTCTTCTTCTTCTCCTTCCTCTTCTCAGTTCTCAGTTCTCACTTTTCACTTTGTGTGAAATCAAAAGTCTTATTTTTTGAGTAGTTGAAGAATATACTTGATTGGTACCTGTTCTTCAGCGGGCTTATTTTCGACCAACCAATAGTAAAATGCCACGTAACTATAAAATATTCTCTCTTTTTAGTGTTTATTAAATGGTTTTAACTTAAATTTTAGTTAAAATGTGAAGACACAAATTTTGAGTTATTCAACTCATACATATATCTTAAAAATTAAAATAATATTTAATGATATCAATTTATTTATTATTAGAAAATATAAAATTAATAGTTTAAAATTTGTCTAAAAAATTGTACAAATAGTCTTATGCAAATTGAGTCAGTACCTTATAAAGGAAAATGATATTTGGGTTCATAATTTTTTTAATAATTACTCATTAAATTTTTAATTTTTTTTATTATGTATCAAGTCTCTCCTATTCAATAGTAAAGGATCGTTGTTTCATTTTATATTATTGCTATTGGAACACTAATAATTATGGAAATCGAAACCTCTCGTTCAATTTTGGACTCATCCTGAATATAATTTAGAACAAAAAATTATCCTAAACTTCAACAAAAATTTTTGAATAGGAACGAAAAATCATTATGAACAGTGACTGAATTTTTGATTTTAGTCAATTTTTCATCTTCAATCTCATATTGTTTAATACGTGATCATGAATTCCAATTGAATTTCAAGATTTTCTGCCGTATAAGGCATTCTCCTAAAAGACAATTGTGTAGATTTATTTAAACGAATTCATCTATATACTGCTAAAATATGGAGGTCAATAGAACTCTCTCCTTTGAAGAAATTATATGTTCTCATTATTTAGTGGAAATACATTGATTCGATGAATGTGATTAAATCGAATAGGAAACAATAAATAAAACTTTTGGAGTTGTTACAAATTTAAATGGGGAGTCAAAAGAAAATGAAGAGAGTACAATAATTAGATCCATGTATAGAGAGAGAGAGTTAGAATTAGGTAAGGTTAATGTAGAATTTATGTGAACTGTAAAGTAGATAAATATGAAAAAATCTTCTATTTTTTAGTTGAATGTGGACTTTATTCAGACGATAAGATGTGGACTTTATATATTTTTTTAGGAAATGTTAACGAGTGCCCTAAGGGCACTAATTAATAATCAATTTTAGGAAAATTTTCATGGGAAAAAGGAAAAAATAATTAATATTTTGATAATTTTTTACATTTCTCATAAAAATAATGTGAAAATTTTCCTTAAATGAATCATTAATGAATAAATTTTAGCTTAATCATCATTATTGTTATAACTTAAACGGGCACGCGGCTCTTTTTTTTTTATTTTTATTTTTGAAATATGGGCCATAGGTACTGAGATGTCATCATTATTGCTTTACATTCTAAAATGTCGGTAATGGACTTCAACAAAACATGTACATTGCCCAAAAAGTCCAGTTAAACGGGCTTCCCAAATTAAGCCCACAAGTGATTATGACGTTTCAATTCACCTACTTGTTTTCTTATCAATAATTTTAGGCTGAAAATCTAAACTTCTATATGTATAGTCATTAGAAACACTTTTCAACTGAAAGAAGTCTTAGTTATCCGAAATCTAATAGATACATTGTAGGTTAGTATTTCAATTACCAAATCAAAAAATAAATAATAATAAAATAATTTATTTTATTTATTTTTTGGATATCAGTTATTGGATATCTCATATCCATTAGTATATTTTTAATATTTTGGTTATTATCATTTCACTACTTCAAATATTGGGAAATAACAAATGTATACAAAAAAAAAAATATTGGATGTAAAATTTTACTATTATAATATCTTTATAAATTTTAAATTCTACTACAAAACCTTACATTTTACTATAAGAAGTATTGTGTAATAATAAAAAGGTACAAGATATATTATGTTATAACATTTACTATTACTATTAGAGTAAAATGTATGATTTTGTCAGAGGCCGCTCGGGCTTTTCTGGGGCCTTAGGTGAAAAATTTAACGAAATCTTGTAAAATTAGAGATACTATTAGAAAAAGAAAATAATCATATTATTTGTTTGGAAAAAAAATAAAAGAAAGATCATGGTAAATGTTTACTAAAATGTAATATTTTAATAATTTTAATAATAATATACTATAATTAACTAATCAATTAGGGTAATTTCATTATTTTTTACATAAAAATTAATAATAATTTTATAATACACTTGAATATATATGCATAAATTTTTTGTGGGGCTTTATATTTGAGGTGATGCCCTTGATGAACACCTAAATTGGTTAAGGATCGATCCACTCATGGATTTTATAAAGATATAGTAGTAAGAAGTATTAAGCAATATCATTTATTATTTCTATTATAGTAAAATGTAATATTTTTTAAACATATAGTAGTAAGAAGTATTATGGTATAATATTTACTATTAATATTGTAGTAAAATGTAAGATTTTATAAAGATATCGTAGTAAAATGTAAGATTTTGTAGTAAAAAATTTAAAATTTGTGAATATATTATAACAGTAAAATTTACAAATTTTATTTTTTTACTACAAAATCTTACATTTTAGCATATCCAAAATATTACACCCCAAAATAGAGAATGATAATAACTCTTGAATTTTTTAAATTGTTTTAGATAAACATGTATCGGATATTAAATATCGGTTTTGGATATGCCAAAATGATCGAATATCCAACCATACCCTTAAATACATGACATCTTTTTAGTAATGACTAGATAGGGCAGACCATGTGAGATTTTATATATAACGTGACATCCTACGTTAATGTTACTTGAAAAACGATGTTAGGAATGAGTTTATATTTAATAAAATATTTCAATTAATAAGATAATTTTTAGGCGTGTTTAGATTAAAAATGATAATATCTTATTCGGTTACTGTGTTCTTACAAGGACTTGAACAATCAGTAAAAACACAACACAAAAATTTAAGTAGTAAGGAAATCCAGTATCAGCCTCAATCGCTCAGCCCCTGATATGATGCTTCAGACCCTGATGAGCAGAGCAGACCCTGACGAGCAGACCCAAATGAACAGACCCTGATGAGCAGACCCGAATCAAAACCGATCCAGCAAAGAAGATCAATATTCCGAGGCTTGTTGATGTGGCAACAATCTCCTTAAAATAAATTCGTCCCCTACCGAAGGTGACGAAAGCACATTAGTAGGAGACCTTTCATTTGAAGTAACCAACAAGTTAATTAATGAAATTAATTTAACTGTTATGGAACTTCAAAAGGCTTGCAAAAATAAAGAGACTTGCAAAAGGTTGGGCTAGGCCCGCCATTCGTGTACGCAGGACGCGCGGGTGCACACGAGTCAGGCCTGATCGGATTTTGATTTGCACCCCCATGCGCGCGCACGTAGATAAAGTCTCTATCCTTATAACACTTACTCATAGTAATCATATATAAGCACACTTTTCCTTTATTAGCTTTCTCATGTAGGACAAGCTAATTTCTCTTTATTTTCCAATACTAATGGGTGAATTTTGAGCAACAATTTCTCATTCACCCAAGCATCATTTTAAGCATATGAATATACCATTCCGAACTACTCAAGGAGGAGTATCCGAATCACTAAAAAACAACCACTAACACGAAGTGGATCATGCTTAAAATTGTACCACAAAATACTCACTTGTGAACATTTTCCAACAATATATATATATATATATATATATATATTCGTAGAATCCATCCATCTTTTGTCAAATTTTATCTTTTAGTGCATTAAAAGATTATTTGAAGTTTTTTTTTTTTTTTTTTAAGAAAATGAGTTGAAATCTTAGTTAGATATTTTTTTTAGTAAAATTTATCTCTAAGACGATGTTAAAATTTCGATCACTTCGATTAAGATATGATGTACCATCTCAATAGATTGAGATGGTATATCAAGTCAATTTTACTTTTATCTTATATCATTATTATTATTATTATTTTTGGAAAGAGACTTTATATTATATCATTAGATATAACGTATCTAAGTTTATCTCCTAAACCAGAGAAGGAGGCTTGGATAGTATGTTATTATATTAGTCAATAGGTACATAAATCTGTCACTTTTCATTTATTGGTTTATATATATATATATATATATAGTCAACAAAAAAATTTAATCGTAAGTAAGAAACCTACACCCACCTAACCCTTTATGTCTGCTGCTCATTACAAAACGTCAAATATAATTATTTCAAGCGGACTTTCAAAAAAAAAAGTATTCAGAAGATTTTAATTTTTTTTATCATTTGTTTGAGAGTATTGTTTAATTAAAAATTTAAATATATTATTAAGATATTTTAAATAATTTTAATTTTAAAAAAATATTTTAAATATAATTTTAAATATTTTTAAACGGTGTACTGATTGAAATGCCACCTGCGATTGGACTCACCTTGCAATTGCAATTGGTGAAATTGATAGCAAATATGTTGGTGAATGATTGCCATACATACAGTAGGATGAAATATCTTATTATTGATAAATGGGGATAGGTAAAAGTGCCAGCATCTGCATCTATAAGATTTTTTTATATTTATAAAAAAAAAATGATATTCTTTTTAATTTAGTGAATCATATAAGAAGATTTGTTTCAACAACCCTCTACAATTTTTTTTTTTTTTTTGAAATCGTTGGAAACCCCGCCATCAAACCACCCATTCTGGGCCGCGGCGCAGGTAAAACCCCCGGCTACCCCAGGCTCTTACAAAAAGTTGCACCCAACAACTTAATATAAAATATTAATATATTTATTATTATAAATATTTTCAAATTCATTTCAGCAAGGTTGGAATGATAAATTTTTTTTAAAAAAAAAAAAAATATATATATATATATATATATATATATATATATAATATTGATTGAAAATATAAGTTAGTTTATAAATATTATACTGAGAGTATAAATTAATTTATAATTTCATCAAATTTTTCACCAAACGGTGCATTAATCCTCATATAGAATATAATTTCATCATCCTAAATATATGAATGTGATCACCAACAATATGAATGGGATTTTTCTGTCCCTGGGAGATGCATTAAAGGGACTTGAAAATTCACATCTTACCTTATATCTAGACTAGATCAATATATCCTAGTTAAATTTCTAATGACCATAATAACCCTCTACGCATCCCTGTGCAAAAAGCTCTCCTTTTAATGAAGAGGGAGCAAGCCAGAAAAGAAAAAAAAATTAAATAAATTTTGCCCATGCCTCCTTGGGTCAGTGGCAGGGGCCTCGTTTCCTTATTTTCAAATTCCTTTTCTCTACCCATTTTGTTTTCCCCCTCTTTTTTCACTTTTTTTTCTTTATTTCTTTCCTCCTTCCTTTTCCTTTTCCTTCTCCTTATTTTATGATTTGTAGAAATAAATGTTTATTTTCTTCAACTAATAGAAGATCTATTCTGGAAAGATAGTAGATCAAACTTTAAAAGTGAATGCGGAAAATTGGAGCTTCATATTGATTTATTGGTTTTTCCTTGTTATGGATTGTATATCAGTTGTTATAAAACATTATGTTTTAATTTATGTATTATGTTGTTTCATTTTTAGTTAGACCCTGCCACATTTCTGATTCGGAACCGAAATTGAACCTGAATGAACCAGACGGTTCCGGTTCCGTACGATTCGGTTAGAGTTCTTATCCTAGCCGAACCATTGGAATTGTTCGGTTCTACAATTAAAATTCAAATAAATTTTGGTTTTAGAGATTTGTAGTCACCGATATTTTGCTGACACTGAGGTGGGGAGGCCAGACTAGCCATATAATTCATCTTGTGAGTTTTAATAAAAGAATAATTTAACATTTAGTAATTTAATACATAAAAAATTAATAATAATTAATATATAATAAATTAATATATAATTATAACTAAGAGTATTTTTGTAACTTTTTAACAATTCATTCCGATTACTGGACAAAGTAAACACATCAATGGTAATACTGCTTCATTTCGATTCTGATTCCTACAGTTAAGTAAACAACTTATTCTGATTCCGATTTACCATTCTCATTCCAGCTCATTCCGATTTCATTTCATTCTGATTCCATCTCATTCCGATTACGAGTACGTAAACGCACCATTAGAATTGAATATGTATCTGTGTTGGTTATCGGAAACACATAATGCATAGATTGTTTTATTATTATTTTTAATTTTATCCTAACTAGACTTCATTTTAGGATATCATAAATTTATAATCGAGCTAATATGGTCGTGTAATTATATTATTGTGATGTTTTAACTATGAATGAATTTCATATTTCAAAAAATAACTTTTGCTGACCAAGAAAAAAAGATGCCAAACATATAAATCAAGTTTGCCATAAAAATTAACAAATTATCATTGCACTATTTACGCAATAAAATGTTTTATACTATATAGGGAGATTATTGGAACAAATCATCTCATATAACTTGCCTAAATTAATAATAATATCATTTTTTGATATTAAAGATTTTACCATTTATGCATATGCTCTCTTGTCTGTTCTTCCCTAAATATCATATATAAATATTCTCTCTCTCTCTCTTCGAACTATTTTATGCTCCTTTTCTTACGTGTTGAACATGTACAGTTTAACCTTCAATTATTCATGGTAAATCACTAATTGATTAATTTGATCTAATCCATTTTGATAATTTTAAATTATTATCTTAAATAATCGGAAGATTTTATTAAAAATCGTCCCATTTCAATTTTTAATTTTTAATTTTGAATTATTGCTACGAATTTGAATGTTGTCCCAAAAGCATATATTTGGAGCTCAAAAATCTTTATGGTAGCATTATAAATGCAAACAGCGGGATGATATATTAGCTCCAAATGAAATAAGGACTAAGGAGTAAAACTATTATCGAAGCATGTCATATAATATTACAGATTAGATTAGCTGAAATTTGTTCATTTTAGAATTATTTTGATACAAGACAGTGGTTTAAGTTGAATTACCAAGTTCACATGCATATTTTGTTCTAAATATCTATGAAGTTGCATGATAATTTTGTTAATAAAATATTTATAGGGCAAATTTTTAAATTTTTTATGGTAAATAATTTAAAAATCTTAAAACTTTTGTATAACACTTTTTTTTTAAAAAAAAAAATATCGGTTTTATCATCTATAAAATAACCAAAAAAAAAAAAAAACAGCAGTAATGAAGAAGCTTTTTTTCCTTCTAATATTTGATAAACAATATGATGATAAAAAGATGCAGCAAATACAGCAAAAACTTGAAACAGCAACAACAATTACAAAATAATACACAGCCCCATCCAAACCTTATTCAAATCCCAAATGGTCTTCAACCGAGACCAATCAATTTCTTTCCTCCAAACTTACCCACCACCATCATCAAACACAAATTTAAACCTAATCCTACCACAAATCATCAAATTGTAAAAGAAACAATCAAGCCGTCCAAATATATTGTTTTTTTTCTCTCAAACATTCACTCATCTTCTTAGTACCTGTAGTGAAGAGGCTTGTAAGGACCCTCGACGGGCACGCTGATGTAGTCAGCTTGGTCCTTGCTGAGCTTGGTGAGCTTAGCTCCAAGCTTGCCGAGGTGAAGAGCAGCAACCTTCTCATCAAGGTGCTTGGGCAAAACATACACCTCCTTCTTATACTTGCCTGATGCCTTCTCCGTCCAGAGCTCAAGCTGGGCAATCACCTGGTTGGTGAAAGAGCACGACATCACAAAGCTGGGGTGGCCAGTGGCACATCCCAAGTTCATGAGACGTCCCTCAGCCAACACAATGATGCCTGAGTTGGTATCGGGGAAGACCCACCTATCGGTTTGGGGCTTGATGGTAATGCGCTTAACACCAGGCAAATTCTCAAGACCGTGCATGTCAATTTCGTTATCAAAGTGACCAATGTTGCAAACAATGGCGTTGTTCTTCATCTTCCTCATGTGGTCAAGCATGATGATGTCCTTTACCAGTGGTGGTGACAAAGATATCAGCCTCCGAGACAACATCCTCAAGGGTTAGGACTTGAAGACCCTCCATGAGAGCCTGGAGAGCGCAAATTGGATCAATCTCAGTAACAATAACACGAGCACCAGCTTGCTTCAAAGCAGCAGCACAACCCTTGCCCACATCACCATAACCAGCAACAACAGCAACCTTTCCGGCAATCATAACATCAGTGGCTCTCATCAAACCATCTGGGAGTGAGTGGCGGCATCCATACAAGTTATCAAACTGTTTGAACACACAATGCATCAAACATCAGTTAAGAAAATGATAGCAATACAAAGCAGTTATGCGCCATGAAACTCATATTAAGACGCATTTGTCCACTTTGGATACTCAATGTAACTGGGCCTAGCCTGATTGTACCCATAGGTGCACCTCGAATGCCTACCATCTCTTGATGGCATGGGTTCAAGACCACACCCACACGAGAGGGAGGCTTCATTAGGGAGCAAAGCGAACTGATGCGCTCTAATATGAGCTCCCTCATTATATGATTACAATTTATGCACATATAATACAAATTACTTATAATTTGGAAATAAAAATAAAGGAGATCTCTATAATTTAAAGTAATCAAAAAAAGATATCTTTATAACTGGGTTCATGAGATTAAGTTATAAGTAAATCATGAGCAAAATGAACTTCAGATCCGAATTGGAAAGCAGTAAATGGGATCACATCAGATAATATTAAGTGAAACATCACTATCAAAAAAACCCAGATCAGATCTGAAATAAATGAAGAGAAAAGAAAAGCAAAAAAAAAAAAAAAATACCTTGCTCTTGGTGACAGAGTCATTGACATTGATAGCAGGGAACAAGAGAGTACCATTTGCTTGCATCTGGTACAATCTCTTGACACCAGTAGTGGTTTCCTCAGAAACACCAACAATCTCTCCTTCATTTTGTGGTACCTCTTGGGATCACCCTTCAACCCATCTCTAATAATCGTCAAAACAATCTGAAACTCAGCGTTGTCAGTCGACGCCGGATCCGGCAACGTTCCGGTCTTCTCATAGATCTCCTCTGCCTTGACTCCCTCGTGGATCAACAACGTGGCGTCACCGCCGTCGTCGACGATGAGATCGGGACCTCCGCCGGGGCCCCAGTCGAGGGCTCTCTCGGTACACCACCAGTACTCCTGGAGGGTCTCTCCCTTCCAGGCGAAGACAGCGGCGGAGTCACGAGCGATGGCGGCGGCGGCGTGGTCTTGGGTGGAGAAGATGTTGCAGGAGCACCAGCGGACTTGGGCACCGAGGGCTGTGAGGGTCTCGATGAGGACGGCGGTTTGGATGGTCATGTGGAGGGAGCCGGTGATCCTGGCGCCCTTGAATGGCTGTGAAGGGCCGAACTCGGAGCGGCAAGCCATGAGGCCGGGCATTTCGACTTCGGCCAGTTCGATTTCCAGGCGGCCGAAGTCAGCCTGGGACATGTCCTTCACCTTGTATTCACGACCACTGGCTGATTTCTCCACCGACAAAGCCATTGTTTGTTTGTTTGTTTGTTTGAGATTAGATCTGCAAAAAAAGAAGATGAGGCAAGAGATGAAGGAGAGAGTGAGGATGTATAAATAAGCTTTGAAGGCTCAAATGGACGGTCCTGATTGAGTTTTCAATTGGGTATGGGCCGTTGATTTGGTTCTTTGAGGTTGGTGGTGGCTGATTTACTTTTCTTATTATCAAAATTGTCTTTATTAATTATTATTATTATTATTTTGTTTTGGTAGGCTGCTAGGGTTAGTGATGACAATCACACTTCTCTTCTCGTTCCGTTTTCCGTATAGTTATAGACATCGTCCAGTTTTTTTTTTTTTTTTTTTTTTTTTTTTTTTTTTTTTTTCTATTATTTGAGATTTTTATTATATATTGTTGATGATGTTTTCAAACACTACAGTATTTAAGACAGCACGACAAGGACAAAAGGGTAAATTCTTTCTCTGTTGACATCATGGTCAGACCGACCACATCATGTGAAGACCGACCACATCATGGTCAGACCGACCACATCATGTGAAGACCGACCACTTTGGTTCAGACGACCGGACATTGTAGAGGACGGCAAGAACATTCTCGGCATAAAAGGTCACCATGGCCGACCTCACGAATGCCGACCAGATAGTGAGGTGTGTCCAGGAAGATAGAGCATCCTATTTTCTCGGGTAATGAGACAAATTATCCTACTTTCACGGGAGAATTGATGAATTAGTATCTTGATAGGACAAAGGAAGTAAAGGTAGTTTGAAATTAGGAAAACTTGTGGCAGAGGAAGGTTGACTCAATTAGGAACCCTTGTGAGAGAAGGAGTCTGACTCCCGTTTTTATTATAAATAGGAGGGTAGAGCATATGTAAAGAGATATCTGAAAATCGTCACAAGAGTGAGGGATTAGAGTCAAAAAGTCCCAATTTGTAATAGCAAAGGAGAGGCCTGAGAGGAGTATTTGAGCAATAAAAAGAGCATCACCCTGTTCTTGCCCGTGGACGTAGGTCGGATCCAAAATCCACCGAACCACGTTAAATCACCTTGTCTGATTGGTATATTTCTTGTTTTCCGCTAATTTGCCTTTGGTTCCCCATAACCAAACAAATTCACAGTTGAAGGAGGATTCCCTCCGAGGTGATATTCCTATATTACCCTGAGACCAAAATCCACCGTCAACAGTTGGCGCCGTCTGTGGGGAATTTCAACAAAAAGCAACTCGCGTGATAAGACAAATGGCGGAAGACGGAGATCACCAACCAGGAGGTCCGGCAATGGACTGGATGAAAAGAATGGAAGATAGCATGAGGACTGTGATGGATCGACTAGAAAGAATGGGAGGAGCGGACAACGAGAAACCTGAAACCGGGGCCGGCCAGAAAAGGAAAGAAAGGGAAAAAGGGAAAAGAGTAGCAGATGTAAGCGAGGACGAGGAACCCAGAAAAAGAGGCCCTTATGGGATAAGATCTGAAGTTGTAGGAAGAGAGCCGCGATCAGAAGACACATGAGAAGAAGAGGAGGAACAAACACCCGACCCCTCCTCCGACAGTTTTTACAACTCCAAGAGGGAAGATAGAAAGTACAACGAAGACGTGCAGGAGACCTCCGAGCTTATGGAACGCCACACCCGGAACGACAGACGAACAGAAGGACACAGAAGGCGACACGGGGGACAGCCCGTGGAATAAATCTTGGTTAAGAAAGAGATGACCAGATGGGGAGAAGGCCTCAAGATCGGCGCAGGAGACACCGGAGGCGAGGAAGAGAGGTCTCCCCTTACGGAAGAAATAAGGACAGCACAGTTCCCGAAGCGGTTTAACATGCCGACCATAGCGCCATACAAAGGCCACTCCGACCCAAAATCCCACATTGAGAATTTTGTCCTCCTGATGGAAGTACAGGGGGTAACGGGCGACACCGTATGCAAAGTATTTCCCTTAACTTTGGGTGGACCTGCCATCCTATGGTATAGAAGTCTGGCCCCGGGGAGCATCCGGAGCTTCTCCCAGCTTAAGAAATCATTCATCCGACACTTCAAAGGAGCCTGCACCCCTAAAAAGACAATAGGAGAACTAAGGCTCATAAATAGGGAGATGACGAAACACTAAAAAGCTTCATTGAAGGTACCACAACACCGTGCTCGAGGTCGGAGGATACGAATCCCAAGAGGCCCTGGAAAGTCTGAAAGGGGCCCTAAGGGTCGGGAAACTCTGGACCCACCTGAGAATCCATGAGACACACAGACTACGCTACCGCACTGGAGATAGCCAGGAAGTACGTCCTGCTAGAAAGCGAAAAAAAGTATCCCGGAGGGGGACAACCACCAGAAAAGGGTGATAAGAGGGAAGACCACCGGCGACCGGAGAAAGAATTCCGGAAATTCAATCCAAGACCCAAAGAATTCAAGCCAATGACACAGAAGGATCAAGGAAAGAGGCCCACAACTCAGGTAAACCACGTGGTTCGAGAGGAGGCATATATCCCTTTGAGCAAGCCACCAGGAGAAATCATCATGGAGATACGGGAGAAATGTCTCTTAATAGAACCAGACCTCAGGAGGTTTCCCCGCCAACAGAAAAACAAAAGGTCCTACTGCCTACACATCACAACCTAAAAGGGCACACAACCGATGAGTGCAAGGATCTGCGGGAACAAATGGAGGACCTGGCCCAGAACGGGTACCTGAACAATTACATCGACCACGAAATCATGGCCGCCAGACAAAGGGCAAGGAATCGAGGGGTGAACGTCATCGCAGGAGGAGCAACGCTGGCCGGGGACTCTAACCGGTCAAGAAAGAATTACAAGCCGAGCACGAGGAACAGAGGTGCTGAAAACAGAAGAATCCCAAACCCCCAAGGAAATCGGTCAACACCCATTATGTTCACCGATGAAGACGCTCAGGGGGTAAGTTTCCCCCACGATGACGCACTGATAATCAAAGCAACGATCGGCGGCACGGAAGTGGACCGAATCTTGGTGGATCCTGGGAGCGCGGTAGACATAATTTCCAAAGAGACTTTGGAGGACCTGGGGGTAGAATACACAGCCCTAACCAAAGACAGCACCCCCCCTGTACGGATTCGGGGGTTCAACGGTCATCCCCCTGGGAAAAATTCAGTTAGCAGTGACGATCGGGGCTGCCCCCAAAACCCGAACAATCATGATAAACTTCACCGCAGTAGACTGCATGAGCAGTTATCAAGTCATTGTCGGCCGCCCCTTCATGATGAAAACCAAGGCCGCAATGTCCTGTCATTACTTGAAATTGAAGTTCCCCACACGGGAAGGGATCGGAATCGTATGCGGAAGCCAGAAAAAAGCCCGCAGCTGTTTCGCCACTTTCTCGCGAGAAACCCTCTGCGTAGAAAGAGGCACCAAGAAAGACAGAGAGACGTGGATGACGAAAATACAAGGAAAGACCCTGCTCCTCGGCCCGACAAAGCTGCACGGCTCGGATCAGCCGAAGAGTTGGAAGAAGTAAAGTAAAACTGTTCGGGCCAGAGAAGAACATAAAAATAGGAGGAAGTCTAGACAAAGCCCTAAGAAAAGACTTGTTGGAATGTCTACAAGAGTACCCCGACGTTTTTGCATGGGGACACGATGACATGCCCGGAATCGACCCAAAATTCATAAGCCATCGCTTAGCAGTGAACCCATTACATAAGCCAGTAGTAAAACAGAAGAGGAGAATATTCAACCAGGAGCGATGCAGAGCAATATCAACAGAGGTGGAAAAATTGCTGAAAGCCGGCTTCTCCATCGGGAAGTAAAATACCCAGAATGGGTGTCCAACGTGGTACTGGTGAAAAAGTCTAACGGAAAGTGGAGAATGTGCGTAGATTTCACCGACCTCAACAAAGCATGTCCAAAAGACAGCTTCCCCTCCCAAATATAGACCAACTGGTAGATACAACGGCCTGCCAAGGGCTGCTAAGCTTCATGGACGCCTTCTCAGGATACAATCAAGTCAAGATGCACCCTGCGGATGAGGAGAAGACCACCTTTATTACTGACCAAGGGCTATACTGCTATAAAGTAATGCCTTTCGGATTGAAAAATGCAGGGGCGACTTTCCAGAGGACTGGTGAACAAAGTCTTCAAACCGCTCATCGGCACGACCATGCTGGTATATGTCGACGACATGATAACAATGTCCGAGGAACCAAGAGACCATGTAGCCGACCTGAAGAAAACTTTCGAACTCCTGAGGAAACACAGTTTAAAGCTCAATCCAGAGAGAAGTGTGCATTCGGGGTAGCCTCGGGAAAATTCCTGGGCTACATGGTAAGTTCACGAGGCATTGAAGCAAACCCGCAAAAGATACAGGTCGTGCTAGACCTGAAGTCTCCCCGGACAGTTAAGGAAGTGCAAAGCCTTACAGGAAGAATCGCCGCACTCAACCGGTTCATCTCACGAGCAACCGACAAGTGCCATCATTTCTTCAAAGTCATCAAGAAAGCTCAAAAAGGGGTCGACTGGACACCCGAGTACGAAGAAGCCTTCCAGCACCTAAAACAATACCTGGCACAGCCCCCTCTCCTAGCCAAACCCCTCCCAGGGAGACACTGTATCTATACCTGGCCGTCTCAAAGCACGCAGTAAGCTCGGCACTGGTACAAGAGACCGACCACGTCCAGAAACCAGTTTACTACGTCAGTAAAGCCCTGCTGGACGCAGAAACTCGATACCCCATACACGAACTCGTCGCCCTATCCCTGGTCACCGCAGCTCGGAAGTTACGACCCTACTTTCAAGCCCATCCGATCAAAGTATACACGGATTTTCCCCTGAGACAAATCTTGCAGAAACCAGAGGCCTCAGGGAGACTGATGAAGTGGTCAGTGGAAATAAGCGAGCACGACATCTCCTACCTCCCAAGAACAGCAATAAAAGGGCAGGCCTTAGCAGACTTCATAGCAGAGCTCACAGAACCGCAGGTCTTAGCCGTAGAAGAAGACAGGTGGGGGGAAATGTCTGTAGACGGGTCCGCAAGCTCGCACGGCTACGGAGCAGGGGTAGCACTAAAAAGTGAAAGGGAAGGAGAAGAAATACTGCTCGCCCTCAATTCGCCTTCAAAACTACAAACAATGAAGCAGAGTACGAGGCGATACTGGCCGGACTAAGGCTGTGTACGGTAGTAGGAGTCCGCAATGTGTAGTGATCAGGAGTGATTCTCAGCTAGCAATACAACAGCTGAAAGGAGACTTTCAAGCCAGAGAACCAGCCATGGTAGCTTACTTAGCCGAAGTAAAAAAGTGGGTGGAGAAAGTGGGAAACGTACTCTTCAAACAGGTCG
>SKCR01008623.1:0-23933 GCA_019454045.1 Zanthoxylum bungeanum
CTCATTCTGAGGGCGCATCCCTCTGGGAAATTGATCTTGCCGTAGTCCCTCGTGGTGGCAATGTCCTGAGAGAATTACATCTACGAATCCTCTGATTCTCCCTCCACCCTTTAATACATTACATATGTGTATTGTGCAACTTGTACATGATGCAACTGACCCCGAATGGTCTTAAGTGCATCATGGGTTTCATAATTTTCTCAATGGTTAATGACTCAAGTCTGACGATTTGTAAATTCTTCTTCCGTTTGTCCTTGACAAAGGCTGGCTCTGTTGGTTATGCGGATAGGTACACCTTCGTACCCAAGAAAACGACGATAATGTTTTTCGGATTGCCTTCCTCAGATAAAGATTTGTCATCTAAGAGCCTGTTGGCGGTGACTGGCAATTGACAAGCTATTAGCGTCAATCGTATTATATTCCCTATGCAAACAACACTAAACGAAGGTATTTTGCTAGGCCTTACTTCCGAGTTTAATTTCTATGTCCTTTTGGGTTGGTTCAGGGTCTGACATGTTTTGCTTCTAATATTTTCCATTTTCAGCTCTTGGTACCGTATATTCTCCCCCTTGCCCCAAATTATTTGACGAGAGGGCCAAGTATCAGTTTCGATTTGTAATTCCGATGGGAGCTGAAGCGCTCTACATTCATAGAATGGTGAATAGGGATGGTCTTCAGGCTCTGATGCTCTGTGGTCCCTACTTCTCCCCCTAAGTGCAGGCGACCTTTTATTCTTTTTATATGAGAAGAATCGGAAATGGTTCTCCCAACACAAGACTCACTTCGATCAGAGATTCGCGTGCAAGCCGATACCAGTCATGGGCTTGGACCTCCCTGCTCTTGAATTTATTGCAACCTCTAAGGCGATCTCCCCGAATGACCTTGATTGGACCAATCTGAAGAAACTTGAGGGAAGTGAAGGGGCGATGAATGGAGAACTCTGATTAATAAAAAATAATAGAGAACTCTTTACTCTAATTGATTATTGGTTTTCTGATTTGCACAAACAATGTATTAATTAAAAATTTTAAAGAGAGAAAAAAATTCTACAAAAATGAAATTATAAATTTTCCTTCCACAAAACAACACCAATAACTTAACTGCAACCCAATCTATAATCCCACTGAAACCTAAAACATCAAACCGATTTGATAATGTTTTCTTATCAATTAAAAATTAAAAAAATTATTTTTAAAATAAAAACTAAACTGAAACAAAATAGTCTGATTTTTTAATTGAAAAACCAAACTGAATCGAATAATTATATTCTATTAAATTTTTAAAGTGTAACTAGGGGTGTTCACGGGTCGGGTCGGGTCAGGTTTTTTTGATTTTTTGATGACCCGATCGGGTCGGGTCAGTCGGGTCTGTCGACCCGAAACCCGAAAATTGAGTGCATGACCCGCGCGGGTCGGGTCAAAACAGGTCGGGTCAAAAAACTGCGGGTCGGGTCGGTTCACCATAAAAAATTCATTAAAATAATATATATAGTTTGTTAATTCTAATACCACAAGGTCGATGCGTGGCCGAGTGGCTAACTAGTTGATTAGTTTCCAATTAACCTTGAGTTCGAATCCTGTCATCTAAATTTTTTTTAATAAATTAAATTTCAAAAGTTGATGAAGATTGGAATCGAACTGCTAACCACTTTATGAATCAAAAAGACTTAACCATTTCACCCACATGTGTTACTTGAAAAAATAGTATCATTAAAAATATATATACGATAAATCGTATATTATTTAAATCGGGTTGGGTCGGTCAAAATTGACCCGAAATCGATCTTTAAAATTGTTAAACCCGACCGGGTCGACGCGGGTCGGGTCGGGTCGCGGGTCGACCCGACCCTATGAACACCCATAAGTGTAACCATGTTATATTGTAATTTCTTATTTATGTTTATTATATTTTTATTTTTATTTTTTGTATTTGGTGAGGTCTAATTTCATTAAATGTATTATGATTTTTTTTTTGTTTTTTTCCTTACATTTTAAATTATATAAATGATGATTATATCTTATGAAAAAACTTATATTATTATAAGTGTGATGATTATAGAAGAGATAGAGTGTGAAATTTTTGAATAAATATTACCAATTTTCAAATTTGTTTTTGTTATTGTTAAAAAAACTTTAAGAAAAAACCGAACCAAACCCCATAATTACAAATAATTACAAAACTTTTTATGATCTTAATGCTCTTGGTCTTTCTTAATTCATAAAAAACCAATAAAATAAAACGAAAAAAAATATCTTGGTTGAGTTTATCCCTAATTTTAAAATTTGTAGAAAATTTTTGTGAAAGAGAGATGCAAAATTTTGACTTTCGTTGAGGACTTGAGCTGACAAGCCTACCTATTAATAATTCCTTTTTTGCCCCTCTTTTGAAGAGTTTTATTCAACTCTGTAAAGTATGACTAATGTCTCCATCTACCATATTTGTTTTATGCACATAAAAAAATTATTTACAATATATGAACTTTATATATTGTAAATTTTTACAATGAGTTGGTTGTATAAATACCTATTTACATCTTAGGAAAACAAAAAGGATGTGTGTCTATATACACAATTTTTTTTTTAGAATCGTTGGAAATTTCGCTATAAAATTACTCTTTCCGAACTTAAGCGGAGGAGGTAAAACTCTTGGCTATCCCAAACTCTTACAAGAAACGCACATCCTAGATTCGAACCTAGGATATCAATGTGAGATCTTGAACCCTAAATCACCGAGCCACGTCCATTGGGAATGTCTATATACACATATATTCTTCATCAATTTATTTATTTGATCATTGAAGAAGACTCCAGATATAATAAGTGGTCATAAAAATCCTTATTATTTATCCCAGAGGCCAAAACTTAATATAAAGAATAAAGTTGGAGTTGCGCTAGAGGTTTTGATTAAGTGATTTTCAATTAATTTTATTTGATTGATTACTTGAATTTGAATCTTATAAAAGAGTTAAAGAGAGAATAAAAAATTATTTGAGATTTACCCACTCTCCTAAAAAAAAAAAATTGAGTTAGTTAAATATAATTAATATAAAGCTAATCAGTTTCCAAAATTAAGCAATAAATTTACAAAATAGGTCAACATGCGGAGTTACAATCAGAAACATAGAAACTTATGCCTAGCAATTTGACTGTAACAAGAACAATTTTATTGACTGAGCTAGCTAGCTGTGATGCATACATTGCCTTTAAGAACTAATGAATCAATTTCTACACATGATTGCGATGTGCATGGTGGTTGAAAAATGAAAAAGCTACTACGTTTTCACATGGAAATTCCAATGACACCTCTCATTTTTTTTTCTTCAGCTATTTTATTTAGTGAACTTGCTTAAATAATTCATTAATTAATCCATTTTGCACATGTTTATATATATATATATATATATATATATAAAAATCTGAAACCATACAAAAGCGTTTAATGGAAGTATATTATCCGGAGGAATGCCGGCCATAATTTATAAATCTAAACTCACAAATATGAGGGGAGATACATATATGAAAGTTCGCGATTAGCCTAGGTTCTGATCCTATGTGAAATTACAAATAATAAACAGGATAAGTCCTGATTATTGTAACTATGGAATACTAACAGGCAATAACAATGTCAACCAACAATAACAAAATCCACAATATCAATTCAATGTAAAATATAAATTGCGGAAAATAAAACAATCACACAAAATCAACACAATAATTTTGGTGACGAAGTGGAAAACTCGTGCGAGTAAAAAACTACTCCAGGTATATCGGCTACCAGCCCAATCCACTATATCGAGAAAAACTTATAGCGATGGTCAAGACCTATGGTGGCAACTCTACCGACTCAAGTACCTCAATACTGCAAGAACTCAAGGCAACTCTGCAAGCCCGCGACCCACGGTTTTCTTCAGAACCTCTGAAGTCTCTGAGTAGATTGTATCACCTTTGACGCCGGAACTCCGACTACCAAACTTCCTCCTAAAGAACTCTGAAGGATTAGAAATTTTGGGTTAAGTTGTGTTGAAGGTTTATCAAAGAATGATTCTCACCATTACTGGAGAAGACAAGAAGATGAAGAAGTCTTCAAAGGTGGAATCAAGAAGGTTGAAAGCTTTGAGAGATTTTGGCTCAAGGAAAATGTGTTTCAACCATTGGGGATGACGGCTACATGTTATATTTATAGGTAGGGTGAAAAGCTAGGGTTTTTCAAAGTGAAAAGGCACAAAACGCGTTCAGATCGCAGTCACGTTCGAACTTTTACTCGAACGCAACACGAACACGCGCCTGCTGGAAAGACTCGTTCGAACGCCACTCGAACGCACAACGAACGGATGCTCTCTGGAATGATCTCGTTCGAACCCAACAAGAACGTGTCTCGAACGTTTGCTCTCTGGAATGAACCCGTTCGAACCCAATGGAGAACGTGCCACTAACGCCACACGTTCGAACGCTGCAACGAACGCACCACGAATGCATGTCTGATGCACAGCAGCAAAAAACCAGTCCAATTGCACCAAGATCTTCATGATAGATTACAACTCAATTGAACTTGTTTTTTCACGGACACATGCCGATAAAATGGAAATAACATTATATATTAATATTCAGTTACAAAACACGATTAAAATTAAGACTGATGACGGGTGATTTCTGAAGGGGTTATTTAGGGGGTGAGTCTTGGTAACGTAGCGGAAGCGTGTGAAAATCCGATTTTCAGATTTCAAAACTTTTTCTCGGATAAATTAAATAAACATATTTATTTAATATTCCAATAATCAAATTATGAAAATAAATTCAATAAAACAATTTTAAGTGAATTTACCGAAATACCCTTGCTTTGTATTTTTGTCCATTTTGGTCCGAAATTGATCCAATCAATTTTGAATGATTCTAAATCATTTCTAAGATGAACTTATGATGTTCAAAACATCAAAACACCAAAGCAACCAAAATCCCCAAATTTCCTTATCTTGGCCGAATGCACCATTTGGTGCCCAAGTTGACCATTTGGTCATTTCATGCTTCAAAACTCATCCAAATGAAATCCAATCAACATGAAACTTTGCATGCATCATATACACACCCAAATGCTCAACATATATGAAAACCCCCAAATTTGGAATTAGTTAAAAACCCTAATTTTTCAATTTCCTCAAATTGGACAAATTAGACCAAATACATTAAATCAATAACTTCAATCATCATTCTTCCATCCAATCCAAGTCTCAACACAATGAAACAACTCAAGATCAAATCTAGGTCATTTAAGAGTGGGTCAATAACTCTAGATTAGCAACATGGTTTCATAAACCTTGAAAGAATGTTTACAACTACACTAGTTACAAACTTCCATCATCATACATGCTTTACAATTTCACCAAAGCTTCCATCAACAAAAACCACAAAGAACAAAGAAAGAAATAACCTAAAGATATCATATATTGAAGCCTAGATCCTAAGGAACAATTTCCTTACTAATAGTAAGTTGGAAAAAACTTACTAAAATCAAGCTTCCTTTGGATTTTCTTTCTTTCTCAAGCTTTCTTTAAGTTCCTTCAATGGTGTTTTGCTTTTGTGAAATGTGTATTAGGTTATATAAAATGAAGATGAAATGAAAACAATATATACTTGTAATAAATAACCCTTGGCCGAAATTACAAGCAATTATTTTACAATTTTTCATTTCAATTTCATTAACTAAAGTTTGGTCAACTTGATTAAATATCTAAAAACAACTTTATTAGATATTTATTTAAGTCAACAATTGCAACTAACATCATTAACTTTAATTATCCTAACATAAGATATTTATATTTTAATTAATTTAATCATTTAACAATTAAATAATTAATTAATTAA
This sequence comes from Zanthoxylum bungeanum, assembly GCA_019454045.1. NCBI lineage: Eukaryota > Viridiplantae > Streptophyta > Magnoliopsida > Sapindales > Rutaceae > Zanthoxylum > Zanthoxylum bungeanum. The sequence continues at coordinate 5,859 of SKCR01008623.1, forward strand.
TCAAATACAAATATATTAAATATATGTACAATATTACATTAAATATTAAAAACATATATTCATTTAGGAAATAAGTCAAATAACTCATTTTGACTATTAATTAATGTGTATTTAAATTAATCAAGTATTAAATGTAAATACACAATAATTAAGGAAATGATCTCTAGTCTCTTTAGCATGTATCTGCGTTTAACCATTAAACGACTTTATAAATAATCAATATTATTTATTTATGTTGCTCTAGTGCTCAACGAGTATGTTTCATTATTGAGACTCTCTAGGTTCAGGTATATCCGTCACAAAATCTAATTTCGTGTCCATAATCTATCCACCCGTAGATTATGACGATCACGGATAATCTCGCCAAACCATACAGGTCGAGGTCATCGCAAATGTATAATTCCTCGTAACAGGTATCCAGATAAATCCCAGAGATATAGATGTAAACGTCAAATCTCTATCGGGATTATCCAGTCGACTATTCTATTAGCAATCTCAAAAGAATGTTTAGAACTAGCTTCTAAACTTTACCACGGGCCCATGGTTTTATCTGATTGCTAATCATATGGACTACCTATGCTCTGGTACACAGAACTGACGGATCCTATCTTGACACACATAGGACACCCTGAGGATCTATCTACACCCAACGAACAGGCGGAGGTCTGATCTAAATAGATCGGTGACGTGACTGCCATCTAAGTGTAGAAGATGTCTCATGTGCCCACAATGGCATCTCAAGTCTAAGAATCACAAGTGCTACTCAACCCAAGAAGATTCTTATTGACGCTGGTGTACCATCCATTAAGAATCTTCGGTGAGTCGTTCAGTGTTTATCCGTTATAAACACCTACACGTCTATACTAGTCTCCAAGACTTATGGTTCATTGAGACAACCATTGGAATCATATATTCCAGTATACGACATGTACCGGTCTCAACGGGTTTACTATACTGACCAAGTAGTGTAAACCTTGACCAGGAACTGTCTGAGAATGACACAACGTCATGATACGACTCAATGTCCGTTGCGACGCTTTTGCAACTGTACCATGACTAATCATTCTAAGGTCATTACGTCTTTACCATATAAAGATTAGATTATATTATAGAAACTGCATATATTATTACTGATAATAACGTTTTACAGAAGTATTTAACAAAAATACAACCGGGAATTGGCGCTCTGAGCACCAACCCCTACAATTTCACTACAAGAATTATGGCTTTTAGCGTCCAAATATTTAGCGTCGAATACTGTTTCGACGCTACAACTCACTTTTGGTGTCGAATATAATTGTCGACGCTATATGTCATATTTTTAGCGTCGAATATCATTTTAGACGCTATATGTCACATTTTTAGCGACGAAATAAAATTTCGACGCAGAATATTAATGTTTTAGTGTCGAAAACTTTGTTCGACGCTAAAAGCAGTACTTTAGCGTCGAATAATATTCGACGCCGAATAATTCTATTATTGCAATAATTTTTGGCGCCAAATATTACACTTGTAGCGTCAAAAAACTGAGTCGACGCCACAAATATACTTTTAGCGTCGAAAATATATCGTCGCTAAAGGTTTACGAAGTTTCCACCGACAGATCCTTGGTTCGTTCACGTCTAAATTAAATTCGACGCTAATTTTTTGATATTTAGCGTCGAAAAAATGGTTTCGACGCTAAAAACTGAAACAATTAGCGTCGAATTTGAATATTCGACGCTAAGATAGATTAAAATGCAGATTGTCACCAACCCTTCTCCCCTTCTGTTTTGTCTCTCATTCTCTTCATTTTCATCCTCTGAAATCTGAGAATTTCTCCTCTACAACCTCACATCTCTCCTAAAAATTGTCAATAAAATTGTAATCAATTTCCGATAAGGTAATTATTCTTTCATATTCTTTATTATTTAATTTTTTATGATTATATATGTTGTTTATATGTTGTTTGTTATTGATTTATGATTCATATATGTAGAGTAAGTATATTAGTTAATAAAATATAATTTTTTTGTAAACTATTTAATTTATCAACCAAAATATATATATATATATATATATATACATGCTTAAATAAAGTATTACTAAATTAGTAATGTTGATACTATAAAATTATATCTAATAATTATATTATTATATTTAGTTATTCTGCTGAAATGGATAGAAATTGGATGAGCTCTCTGGATAGATTGAGTGTTGAATATCGTAATGGAGTGTCTGAGTTTATGGAAGTCGCAAAGCAACACATTGATGCAGAAGGTCGTGTTCGTTGTCCATGTGCAAATTGTTTGAATAGGAAAATGAAGCGGTTAGATGAAGTTCATAATAATTTATACATGCCAGGAATATCACCAACTTACCGTACGTGGATTTATCACGGTGAGCAGTATCATTCTCAGTCACAGTTTTTTGATACATGCCAGGAATATCACCAACTTACCGATTTTGCATGACTTACAAGGTCCACAACTTGGTCATAGTGTTAGTGGTGACATGCCAGTGTTAAGTGGAAATGATCAAAATTTATTTAGTGAACTACTTGATGAGGCAAAAAAAATTCCATTCGAAGGTGCTGGAATGTCGATCTTGAATTTCGTTGTGAAATTATTACACATTAAAGTGATCAACAGAATGACCAACAAAAGTATCGATATGATGTTAGAGTTACTGGCCCAAATGTTACCGGTTGGAAGCGAATTGCCTAAGTCGTACTACGAGGCAAAGAAAATGTTGCGTGATCTGGGAATGGGGTATGAATCCATTCATGCTTGTAAGTTTGATTGTGTATTATTTCGTGCCGAGTATGAATCACTTGAACATTGTCCGATATGTGGTGAAAGTCGGTACAAAGTCCGTGGTATGGGGAAGAAAGTGCCTCAAAAGATATTGCGATATTTCCCTTTAACGCCCAGGCTGCAGAGATTGTTCATGTCACGACACACAGCGACTGATATGATGTGGCATCATGAAAAGAGGATCGGTGCGGAGGGCATACTTAGACATCCTGCAAACGGAACCGAATGGAAGGAATTTGATGACATGTACCCCCGTTTCGCTGAGGACCCCCGTAATGTCAGGTTAGGTCTTGCCTCTGATGGTTTTAACCCATTTGGGAATATGTACAACTCTTATAGTGGACCCCCGTAAACCAATCCTCGTTGGTTCTTTGGCTTATGGGCCTCAGAAGCAGGCGTATGAGTACAGTGGATGTATTGTCAACGGAGTTAGATTTCATACCGAACAGCGAGATGTTAATCATGTGACTCAAAATTCTGGAATTGTAGTCCAAGGAGAACACGGCTCAGATGTAATTGACTTCTACGGCGTATTGCAATCGGTCATTGAGTTGATATATCGACCCAGACGACATATTGTGCTATTCCAATTAAGTGGTTTGACACAAATGCCAGAAAGAGGAGAATTCAAGTTAGTAATCATCTCACGTCAATTAATGTTCAACGTTGTTGGTACAAGAATGATCCATACATTTTTTGTACGCAAGCACGTTCAGTGATATATACCTGATCCTAAGTTAGGAACTGGATGGATGGTGGTAGAAAAGTTACAACATATGGCCATTTGGGACACGCAGGAGAAAGATATAGTTGACATATCAGATGAAACACCATAAGTCTCCGGCAATTTTGAAGTTCCTGAACAGATATTTTTTGGACCAACTGCCAACGTTCCTGAAAATATCACATTAACTCGAGCTAGTACAGACGTTGAGCTAATTCCTCATTCTGAAGTGAGCGTTGAAGTAGCAAGTGAAGAACAATTTGACACTGAAGATGACTTCGATTCCAGTCACGAATCCTCAAATACCGACGATAATAGTGATTAATTATGAAGTTACAGTATTTTGTGATTGATGAATAATTTTATGGATTATAATGTATGGTTGTTCATTTTAATTATGAAGTTACAGTATTTTCTGATTGATGAATAATTTTATGGATTATAATGTATGGTTGTTGATTTTAATTTCTCTTTAGATATGGTTGAAATATTAACGTAATGATTTATAGTATAACTATGAATATAACGTAATGATTTATAGTATAACTATGAAATATTAACGTAATGATTTATATGGTTGTCGAAATAAAATTATCGACGCTAAATGTAAGACATTTAGCGTCGAGATACAATAGTCGACGCTAAATGTAAGACATTTAGCGTCGAGATACAATAGTCGACGCTAAATGAAGACATTTAGCGTCGATTATTATTCGACGCTAAATTAAAGACATTTACCGTCGATTATTCTTCGACGGTAAATGTCAGACATTTAGCGTCGATAATTCGATTTCGACGCTAAATAAAAATTAAATTTCCTGGAAAAATAACCCTAAATTTTTAATAAGCCGCCCATTTTTTTGCGTCGAAATAGTCGACGCTAAAATCAAATTAATTCGACGCTAATTTTACATTTAGCGTCGAATTTTGTATTTCGACGCTAAATATAAAAATTAAATTTCCCGGAAAAATAATCCTAAATTTTAATGAACCGCCAACTTATTTGCGTCGAAGTATTCGACGCTAAAAGAAAATAAATTCGACGCTAAATGTCTTTTAAATCCCTAAAACCAGAGACCTCTTCTTCTCGGCTCAAACGAGCAAAATTCGCCCAAGCACTCTCTTCTTCTGCATTCTCGGCTTCTAGACATCGCAAGCAACGAATTTAAGGTAAGTCTCACTTAATCCTCGTTTTAATTTGATGATGATGATGGTGATGGTTTTCATTTGTTGATTTATGGTTGTTGATGATGATGATTGTTGAAGTTGATGATGAATTTGCATGATAAATGATGAATGATGAATGATAAATGATGAATGATGAATGATAAATGATAAATGATAAATGTTGAATGATGAATGATGAATGATAAATGATAAATGATAAATATTGAATGATGAATGATGAATGATAAATGATAAATGATAAATGTTGAATGATGAATGATGAATGATAAATGATGAATGATGAATGATGATGATCGACACGTTAAATGGACGACGAACCGAGACGATTGAGGATGACGAACTGTTCTGGGCAGAACTGCAGCTGTTCTGCCCAGAACAGCTGCTGTTCGTCGTCCTCAATCGTCGTCCATCATGTTCGTCGTCCAAATTTGGAATGTTTGTATGTGTTTTGGAATTCGAAAGTTCATATAGTATAGTATGTGTTTTGGAATGTTTGTTATGGTTATGCGTGTGCATGAGAAGTCGTGTGTATTGGTTTTTAAATGTGCTTCGTGGTTGGTTGTATGATGATTGTGTGTGTGACTGTGTGTATGTACGTGTATGATGGAACTCATAGATTATATGGATAATGAATGGATATGTGAAAATGAAAGAAATGAATTTGAAAACGAAAGTGAGCATTCGATGTTATAAGCGCTTTTGTTAAGTTGTATTCACTTGTATGGATATGTATGTATATGTATAAGAACTTTTGAATTTGATGACGCTAATGCGACGGGTTTTTGCATATGGCACCGGGCAATCGCAAACGGGCTACCGCAACTCCATCTACATCAGCAAGGGCAACTGGCCTTGGTGATTTCTCTGGTAGCACAGGTGAGTCCAGTACAGTGAAGGGTCGAGGACGCACCCGTGGCCTGGGGTTGGCTAAGTACGTTAAGGCTCACGACCGTATCCGGATACAGATATCAGATGATGGACACACTCAAGTCGGACAACATAATTCATCGTTTAATACAGCCATAGGAGCTACAACTCGATATGAAGCTCCCCAAAATTACGTATCTTGGAGAAAGATACCATGGGAGACGAAAATGAACCAGCTATTCCCTTCGCTACTTGTAAGTTTTCGAAATTGTTTGTTATTTAACATTTTTATTTTATACTTATTTTTACTCGAATTTTCATGTAGGAATGGTTCGACTTCGATCTGACCCAAGTGAATGTCCAACAATATATTGACTACCACATGGGGAAAATTTATAAAGATTATAGAACAAAAGTCCTGAAACCAATATTCGACGAACATGGACCTTCAAATGCTCCACAACACAAGCCTGATTTTATAGAGGAACAAGATTGGACATTTTTATGTGAGCTTTGGTCTAGCAAAAAACACGAGGTACATTTTGAAATAAACGGAAATTTATAATTGTCTTTGTTTTCGGTACTTACAGTGTTGGTAAATACAGGATAAATGTCACGCAAATGCGGAAAATCGAAGTCACTTGCGTTTTAACCACCGTGGAGGTTCGAAGCCATTTATCCAACACCGTGCCGAACATGCTGAGGTAAATATATCATAACGTAAAATTTAACAGTTAATTGTTTTTACTAATCTGGAATAATATTGAATTTATTTTATGTTTATAACAGAGTAGCACAGGTGAGGTGCAATCATTTCCAGATTTTTTCCGTGTGACGCATTACAATGAGAGGAACAAATGGATAAATGAAGAAGCCGAACGCTGCTATGTAAGTTTCAGTTTTTAAAATAAAATAATTAATATTATATATGTTAATTTTTTTCTCAAATTCTAATATTAACTTATTTTTTGAAACAGAACGAAATGATGGAATTCCAACATCAAACTCAGGAGACAGGGTCCGACCCCATACCAGATGAGCAGCTGTCGCAATTGGTTTTCAAGAATCAGACAGCTTACAACGTTGGTCATGGCACTCGTAAGAAGCCAACGTCATCTGCACGCAATAGTGGTAATTCAGACAATTTCTCTCTTCGAGACGAGTTAGTCACCACCAAAGACGAGCTAGCCAGCACCCGAGACGAGCTGCAGCAGACTAAGGAGAAGCTACAACAGGTCACGGTGGACCACGAGAAGAAGATGGAGCAGTTGGAACAGCAAATGCTGGCTTTCCGTCAGATGTTCGAGGCCTCAATGAGTCATGGTGCATCGGGCTCGAGCGTCCCCCCATCACAGTAGAAATTAATTTTATATTTTGTTTTGTATAAACATTTTGAACAAATAGATTTAATATATATTTCTTTTTCTAAAACAAATTTCAATATAATATTTCGTCATTTTGTTATTAATTACATTTTTTTCAACTAAATTAAATATTTTAGCCCAAAAATAAGTAAATTACTAATTTTTTAAAAAAAATAAATTTTTTACTTTTAGCGTCGAATATTTCGACGCTAATAGTATACAAAATGGCCGCTGTAAGCGTACATATAATACTTTTTTAATATACGTTAGCGTCGACAAGTTTCGACGCTAAAAGTTTTACTTTTAGCGTCGAATTTTTCGACGGTAATAGTAAAAAAAAATTGTCGTTGTAAGCTTACATATAATACTTTTTTAATATACTTTAGCGTCGCAAATTGTCGACGCTAAAAGTTTGAATTTTTGCGTCGAATTATTTCGTCGCTAAATATAAAATATAGCGTCGGACAATTTACTTTAGCGTCGAAAAAAGTGGACGCAGAATACTGTTTTTTAGCGTCGCATGTAATTATTTCGACGCTAAAAGTGATTTTCGTCGACATTTTATCGTCCATTTTTTGCGTCTAATTTTTTCGACGCTAAATATATTTTGCGTCGAAACCGTAACTTATTGCGTCGAATTATTTCGATGCTAAATGGTCTAATTCTTGTAGTGTTTTCGTTCCAGAGGCAAGTTTGGAATACGCTCCTCGAATAATCTTCATCCAACTGTGAATTTGTTTGGTTTATGGGGCCAAAAGAAAATTTAGCAGAAAATGAGAACAAACACAAAATCGACAAAGGATTTACGTGGTTCAGTGGAATGGATCCAACCTACGTCCACGGGAACAAAGTAAAATACTGGTTTTATAACTGAATCAAGCTCGGCCGACCTCTTCGCAAGGGTGGTCGCGTAATACCGAGCTGGTTTGCTTAGTCTTTTCTTTTACAAGTAGTGCCCCAAATGAATTTTTCTAACTCTTACAAGTGTGTTCTCCCTCCCCTTATATACTAAGAAAAATAAATATTGTTCACATATCTTTATGACGTCAGCCACGTGGATTTTCTACTGTTTGATGGGCTCTCTGCCCCAACTGCCCCGCCGAAAGTATGCATGTCATCTGACTCTTCATTAAATCACTCGGTTTTGGGAATGTTCCACACTAAACCTTTAAGAAGATAACCTGTAAAGATTCTTTCACGCGGTGGCATGTGTCAGGGGGAAATGCCCAAACTGCCCTGGTTACACGTCGGACTTCACGAGGACGGCAAACTATTATGCCAAACTAATCCAACTGTGTCGGACCTGATCCGTAATATCCGAGCTCATTCTTCTGATCCGAGAGAAATGATTGGACTGACCCGAGCTACCGGGCTATAGTGGTCGGGGTCGGTTCTGATGTCGTCGGTCTCTAATATCTGCACTATATCAAATCATCGGGTCGGTCAAATCCTGGAGACCAAATCTGAAGACTATGTCTGGTCAAGGAATTGTCGATACCCTCAGACTATTCATCCTCCCAAAAGGAGAAATTTTTTTCATGCCCTTACCGAACTGTTCAAAGTACTCGGTCATAAAAATCACCATCAACACAGACCAATATCGAATTCAAGTCCTTAAAAAATCTCATAATTTATTTTATTTTACAATAATCTATTAATTTAATTATCATATGAATATATGACTTGGTATGTGGAATGTAATATGATCAGTCGTAAGTGGCACACTGACTTCTTTATCGTATTGTCTTCCAAGAAACAAAGTACTGTGTTGGATGCATGCAAGAAAATAAAAGAGAAATGTTGTGGTTCCATGTGGTTACTTCTTCTAATGGCTAAAATAATTAATTCAAAGAGTCGCCACAATAATTGATCCGAATAATGATATATGAATTAAAGAGTGACATAATAAATTATTAAAATTAATCACAAAATAAATATAATATGATATTAAAAAATTATTTTAACACATAATATAAATATTTATAATTAATTTTAATTACATTTTTATCGCCTTTAAATTCGTTTATCATTATTCTAATAACCATGTGCTGTCAGGCGGCTGGCTTATCAATTAAGAGTAATTAAATTTGTACAAATGATAAAATAACATATTTTGATTGTTATTTTAAATAACGTCCCCAAGGGTGTGGCTTGGTAGTGCATGGTTCAGGATATGAACTTCAGATCCTGAGTTTGAATTCAGAGAGTGCGGCTTAAGCCCGAAATTGGTGGTTTGATAACGAAATTTCCAACGATTATAAATAAAATAATAATAATAATAATAATAATAATAATATATAATAATAATAAATAATAATAATGTTAACGGCTGATTTTCGTCTCAGGGGAAATATCGGGATAGTGCTCCCGGGACAATCCTCCTTCCATTGTGAATTTGTTTGGTTATGGGACCAAAAGCAAACTTGATAAAAGGTAAGGAAAAACACAAAGATTGACAATGAAGTTTTAACGTGGTTCGGCGGAGCAAGTCCAGCCTACGTCCACGGGCACAAAATGAGATGTTGCTTTTTATTCAAAAAACCAGCTCGACCGACCTGTTTTCATGGATGGCCCAATGAAAACCGAGTTGTTAGGCTTACGGTGTTTTACAAGTAGTGCTCATTTTTTTTAGTTACAAGTTTTTTGCTATCTCTCCCACAAATGAATCCAGCTTTCCTTTATATACTCAGGAATTACGACATTGTTCCTCCAACTTTATGACGTTTCCCGCGTGGTCTCCGACTGATTGATGAGCTCTCTGCCCCAAGACTGTCATCGCCGAAAGCAAGCCGGCCGCCTGACGGTCTGTCACATCACTATGTTTTCTCCACTGCCATACGCAACAATAATGGTGCCAGCCTGTAAAGAGCCTTTGAATAATGACATGTTTTGGAGGAAAAATCCAACAACTCTGATCTTGCGTCGGCCTTCAAGAGGTCGGCCAAGTGACCTGCTGCGCTTCCAAACTATTTATGTCCCGAACCAAAATATTTGAACTCATCAACCGTTTCTAGAAGGCAAAGTAAAACCGAGCCGAGCTGCCGATCTATCGTGGTCGGCCCCAATTATGATGTTATCGGTCTCTGAAACTTGGTCCATGCCCTATCCTCGGGTCGGTCATCCTGAGAAAACTGGTCCCGAGCTCCAAGCCGGGTTGAAGATCTACACACAAACTCTACACATGGGTCCCCCGGATGAGGAGAATTCCCTCTCTGCCCTTGTCGAGCTGTTCAGATGCCTTAGTCGTATAAATCCCCATCAACATTTATCCCCTAGTTCTCGGTTCCAACGAGTGTGTGAGTTGGTACTGGGAACTACAAAAATCTGAAGTGTGATATCAGCTGGTGGTCGATCATTTGATCAAAGCGGGAAACAACTTCGGCCTCAGTGTCCTCGGCCAATAAGGATGAGACAATCAAAATTCTTGAACAATCGGCGGGCGAGGCCCTTAAACTGAATGAATCCCTCCGGAATACTTCTGCCCAGATCAGGAAGAATGCCGAAACGGCCAAGAAGGGTATGGAGGCTAGAAAAGAGGGAGGTTGCACTGGAGAGCGAGTTGGAGAGTGCCCAGCTCAAGGAAATCGGGTACTGTGCCAAGATTGTTCCAATTCTGATGCTCGAGGTTAACATGGAAACAATCCACATGGCCATCCGCTTATGCAAAGGAGAACTTTCCATGGATGAGGCCCGAGAATTACTTGCCCTCCCCTCGGAGGAGGTCCAGAACCCGGAGCCTATTTCAACCGTGCTCACGCCCCCAGCCCCTGAGGAGATCCAGTCTGAGGCTCCCGTCCCTGCCCTTGAAGTGCCCGAGGCCTAAACTGAAGCCCTATTACCTCCCAAATATGAAATATAAGCGGCTCTTATCGAACTTATATCAGCTACCCCGCCATCCGGACTAACCAGGAAAGAGCAGCTGCCTCTGCACGGGCTGATGAATGAGGGTGACCAAAGGGGGCCCTATGTAAACTCAAACAATATACTTTATTTTATTTTTTGGCGATAACAATATGCAAGTCCTCCTTTATTGCTCATCTCGAATGGTCTTTCTCGCTCCTCATACTTGCTTACTTGGTCTTCAAATTTACTAACTTTCTTATTCCAAATCTTAATATTATTTTACATCCGACCAATTCGAGTCCGTCCTCAAGTTGACAGGTTGTCCCCGAGCCGAAATCAAATGCATTCAGAGGGTCGTAATCCGACCCCGAGCTGAGAAGAACATTTGGCTCTGGGGGAATGTTACGTCTCCATACCAATGAGATTGACTTGGTGGGACGTAACCCGACCCCGAGTTAAGAAAAACATTTGGCTCTGGGGGAATGTTACGTCCCCAGACCAATGAGATTGACTCGGTGGGACGTAACCCGACCCCGAGTTGAGAAGAACATTTGGCTCTGGAGGAATGTTACGTCCCCAGTCCAATGAGATTGACTCGATTGGACATAACCCGACCCCGAGTTGAGAAGAACACTTGGCTCTAGGGGAATGGTACGTCCCCAGACCAATGAGATTGACTCGGTGGGACGTAACCGACCCCGAGTTGAAGAACACTTGGCTCTGTGGGAATGTTACATCCCCAGACCAATGAGATTGACTCGGTGGGACATAACCTGACCCCGAGCTGAGAGGAACACTAAGGCCTCTGCGATATGAATCCATCCCCGAGCCGATGTATCAATAAGGCCTCGGCGGAACGAATCCAGCCCCGAGCTGATGGAACTTCTAAGCTTCGGTGGAACGAATCCAAGCCCGAACCGACGTAACAATAAGGACTCGGCGGAACGAATCCAACCCCGAGCCGATGTATCAATAAGGCATCGGCGGAACGAATCTAGCCCAAGTCGATGTATCAATAAAGCATCGGCGGAACGAATCCAGCCCCGAGCTGATGTATCAATATGGCCTCTGCGGAACGAATCCAGCCCCGAGCTGATGGAACATCTAAGCTTCGGCGGAACGAATCCAGCCCCGAGCCGACGTAACAATAAGGCCTCGGCGAACGAATCCAGCCTCGAGTCGATGTGTCAATAAGGCCTCAGCGGACGAGTCTAGCTCCGAGCCGATGGAACATCTAAGCCTCTGTGGATCCTGGTATAGGCGTCCCCTTGCCAGACACCGTCAAAAAACAAAATAGAGATAGGACAAAATTGAAACAATGGAGGTGACTTAGCACATACTCCAAATAAAGCCAAAAAATAATAACATCATGAGCGCCCCGAGACAGCGTTCTATCTGGTGCCTCCAAAACACAATTTTGAACCATACAATTCAGCGTCCCGGCAAGCCAAGATATGGATCGATGAGCGGCCGAGACCCTAAGGGCAAAAAACTCCTCATGTTAAGCCTCCTCGTGTCATGCTTCACTTGATCCGAGCGATCAAGCTAAACCTACGGGGAAAAAGACTCCCCGCAGTCGCCTCCCCTAAACCGGTTAGGCAGATTGCTTCATGGGGGAAAAGCCTCCCCACAGTCGCCATCCCGGGGTGGTACTGCTGACTCGGTTAGGCAGATTACTTCATGGGGGAAAAAACCTCCCCACGGTCGCCATCCCGAGGTGGTACTGCTGACTCGGTTAGGCAGATTACTTCATGGGGGAAAAAACCTCCCCACGGTGGCCATCCCAAGGTTTTCCATAAAAATATGAGTCATAAGGTAGTAACGCTCCGGCCTCGAGGGTTTGATAATAACACATGTGATTGGTGTGCCACGAGGGGTTCGCGCTTTTCCCACATATAACATATCCCTTGATGCGTTCTGGATCCTCTAAGGTGAAATGAACCAGGTCGAAACACATCCACCCGAGGGTTTGATAATGACACTCGTGATTGGCGTGCCACGGGCTTGGTGCCCTTCCCGACCACCGATCACCCCTTCACATCGAGGACATCCCTAGAATATTGAACACAACTTTCGCATTTGATTAACAAACAAGTAAGATAAACAAGTTTCTTAAAAAAAAATGAAAATTTTATTCATATTCAAAGGACCTGATGCCCTTCTTACAACTCTTTGCGGGTCATTTCAAGAGAGACTTTTACAATATTTTCTTCTGGTTCTTGTCTTGGAGTCTGACACATCTTCGAGTCAAGGCTTATTCAGATCCGTCTGACCATGCTGACTGGGTTCCTAGCGCCAAATGCTCCATAAGCATTCTTGAACAATGCATTTTCCCGGGACCTTGCATATCCCGAGCAAATCAGGAAGCCTAGCTGAGGTCTTCTGTTCTGACTCATTGTGGTCCTTCTCATGGGCTTTTTCTCCTTTTCTATCATTCGGCGAAGACCACCACACCTATTGAGGGTAGGCCTGATGGACGTCGTCATTTGCCCTTGGATGACCAGTTCCTCGGCCGATCCTTCAGCACTGGCAACCTGTGAAAATGAGGACTGGCGGGCCGGGCAACATGGCGCTTACTCTCGGAGGGACTTGTTCAGCCTCTGCCAACGAACGTCACCCATCTACAATATTACATTCCATTCTGCAACTCAGTCCTGATGGGTGGTCGTTGGCTACCCCTCTTACATTCCATTCTGCAACTCAAAAAAGGAAAGCTTTTGCTATCAACCTTCCTCCTTCCAGTGAACCATCTCCTCTTCCCGTTCTGACCAACTTCTTCTCATTCATTTCCCATTTCATCCATTCTGCTGCTGAACTCTCCAACAATCCACGGTTTCCACATTCTACCATCGTCTCACTACGCAAGTTACTTTTTATTCAACGATTCCCCACAGACGGCGCCAACTGTTGACGGGTGATTTTCGTCTCAGGTGCAATATCGGGATAGTGCTCCCGGGACAATCCTCCTTCAATTGTGAATTTGTTTGGTTATGGGGGACCAAAATAAAACTTGGTATAAGGTAAGGAAAAACACAAAGATCGACAAGGAAGTTTTAACGTGGTTCGGCGGAGCAAGTCCAGCCTACGTCCACGGGCACAAAATGAGATGTTGTTTTTTATTGGCAAAACCAGCTCGGCCGACCTGTTTTCACGGATGGCCCAATGAAAACCGAGTTGTTAGGCTTACAGTGTTTTACAAGTAGTGCTCATTTTCTTTTAGTTACAAGTTTTTGCTATCTCTCCCACAAATGAATCTAGCTTTCCTTTATATACTCAGGAATTACGACACTGTTCCTCCAACTTTATGACGTTTCCCGCGTGGTCTCCGACTGATTGATGGGCTCTCTGCCCTAAGACTGTCATCGCTGAAAGCAAGCCTGCCGCCTGATGGTCTGTCACATCACTCTGTTTTCTCCACTGCCACACGCTACAATAATGGTGCCAGCCTTTAAAGAGCCTTTGAATAATGACACGTTTTGGAGGAAAAATCCATCAACTCTGATCTTGCGTCGGTCTTCAAGAGGTCGGCCAAATGCTGCCAAGCTTCCAAACTTTTATGTTCCGACCCGAAATATCCGAACTCATCAACTGTTTCTGGAAGGCAAAGTATAATTGAGCCGAGCTGCCGGTATACCATGGTCGGCCCCAATTATAATGTTATCGGTCTCTGAAACCTGGTCCATGCCGTGTCTTCGGGTCGGTCATCCTGAGAAAACTGGTCCCGAGCTCCAAGCCGGGTTGAAGATCTACATACAAACTCTGAACATGGGTCCCCCGGATGAGGAGAATTCCCTCTCTGCCTTGTCGAGCTGTTCAGATGCCTTAGTCGCATAAATCCCCATCAACATAATAATAATAAAACTTTATTTAGTTTTGGGTTTTTTTTTCAAATTTGTTCTTAAAATCTAAAAGTGACTCATTTTGGAGATTATTTTATCACATGAAGAGGAGTCAATCGCTGCATGGCCGATTGTGACAAATCACTATTGAATCTCTCACTTTGCATGGTACAAAGATAACACGTGGATATGGTGCCAAGCCCTCTGACTTACTAATAGACTGGTCAAAGCACGTGTCATGGACGGTTTCACCTCTATGTATTGGAGTAATTCTTTAATGTAACGGAAGTATGAGTAATGTGATATCATCAATAAATTAATAAATAATATTTATGATTTAATACTCATATTTTTAATTATTTTTAATAATTTAACACTCGTGACAATTGATTATTGGATTGTTGCACGAATGATGTAATACCTCCGTTGTATTGTAGATTTTCTCATACTTTAAATGCAAAGTACTGAGATGCGGTGTTATTTGATATTATGGTTTGATGAGTGATAAAATAATAAAATTATATTTTAATCAAAATATAATTTTTAAATATTTTATCAATCATAAACAAATTACGATAATTATTGTTAACCAGTGCTTCTCATTTGGTCAAGATATCTTTACTCTATGTAGTAGGTATTGAGTTCTATACAATGATGTGAATAAATAAAGAATTCATATAATTATTAATTTATAGTTTTATTCTCATAATTTCCACACATAATTAGTGGCATAACTAGAAAATTGATCACAAGAAGGTAAACTTTGATTTTTCACCAAAAGTGTTAGATATTCTTTATTTGGATAGAGAATCAAAATTATTTCATTAAACAAAATAAAATTTTCATTAATTTATATAATGCATTTTAATAAATTTTTCGATTGACTTTTCACCCAAAAAAAAATGTTAGATACTTTTTATTTTAGGGGGCAAATTAAAATTATCTCATTAATAAAATAAAATTTTCATTAATTTATATATGATGTATTCTAATAAATTCTCGGATTGAGTGGTGGCGATTGCCTCCACTCCATATAAATGGCTCCACCCCTAGACATAATTCTAGCATTGTTTTCATCACTTTTGGGCTCAAATCAATGATGATCTATATATTAATAAAATTTTCATTAATTTATATATGATCTAGACATAAACTAAAGAAGGCATTAAAATTCTCTTATTTTTTACAAGGCATAGATTTAAATATTTATTAAACTTAAGAATTCTTCTTCTCTTCTTCTTTTAGAAACAAAGTCTTGTAAAAATTAATAATTTTAGTTTTTGCTCAATATTAGAATATTAAAAAATACACCACAATTTTTTTAACATAAAAAATTTACATATCACTGTTTATGAATCATCATTTATTCACCGTACTTTTTTAATCATATACTTACACATGATATTTCTTACTTTTATTATGTTCTCAATCATTTTTTAAACCATAACAGAAATATATTTATTTACTCACCGGCTTCATGAATAATGAACTTAATAAACAATGATTTTAGATAGAAGGCGTCAAAAAATTTTTAATTGATCTTATTTAATGAGAATATGCTTTATTCGATTTGTTGGTACTCACCGGCCGTGATAGAATTCAGGATTAGTCATACATGAATGTAATATGATCACAAATTACTTATAATTTATGACCTGGTGGAAATGTATCAGCCTCGCTCGGAAATTTCTCAGTTTCTTTCTTACTGATTCCATTCACTCAAGTTGTATGTTTGTTCTTGTTTCTATTTTTTTTTTCTTCTCATTTGAGCTTTCACTATTTTATTTGTCAATCGATTCTCAAGCGCAAGATGAGTAGAGTATATCAATCAACGGAAATTATCACGATATAAAAAATAAATAAATCTTGAAATTTTATTCACCGATATATTTTTGTACTAAACATTCATCTATTATGTATCAGATATGTACTTAAGTTTCAAATTTTATATATATTTTTATAACATGTAAAACATTGAATATATAATTAATAATTCTCCCTTAAACTAGATAAGTTCCCCTATCAAATAACTTTATGATAAAATCACATTAATTTTCAAAATTATAATTACAACTGTTTATCAAACACCTAAATCATCTGAGGTCATGTTTCCAGTCTGACCGAGTGCGTCAATTTTATACAAAGTTTCAATTAAATGGACTCCGCACAAAATTTTGGACTTGAAGAACATCATTATCAAAAAACCACATTTCCAACACTGTCAGGAAATTGCACTGAGTGAGAAACAAGTTGCTTGAACTACTTAAACTATCTAGAAAGTAATATAATTATTAATTACTTTATGAAAAGAAATATCCATTCTTGAAATTCATAGGCCTAATTCAACCTAAAACCTAACTTAAAATTTGAGATTGTCTTCTTTTGGGTTGAGTTATGACCATGGATTTCAACATTATATCAAATATAGACTTATGTACGATTAGGTTAACACTATCTATCAACGCGGATCATTTAAAAGGCTGTTTTGTATGTTAGAGGAATGTTGAGAAAAATATCTCAGATCGGTTGAGAAATGATCTTAATTAGTCTAATTTTGAATATAAGCGGAAGACAATTTTCAACTTTCAAACTAACATACCCATGAAGATAACTTTTACTAATTGGACAAATTCATCACATTTGTCTTTTATCATAGTCATGGAGACCATGATTTTAATTTCTATACATGCATGCATTTTTAATCAAAAATCCACTTTCCAAGTAACTCCCACAACTTTCCTTGCAATTTCTTCCTTAGTTTCCCAGATATATCTTCTTTTTTTTTCCCAAGCGAAAGACAGACGAAGAGCCCTCAGCCCAAACAGAGACTGCAAATGTGGAATTTGAGAAGAAAACTTTTTTGATATGCAATACAATGAACGACTCTATGAAAAAGAATCCGGTAGGTGAGGATGGATATATATACACACACAATGGGATTCTAGGAGTATCTTAAACTTCCTCTTATTAGTATATGATCCGCTCTTTGTGTGGGTTGATTACATCTTTAATTATAATTTCATATTATTTAAAAAATATTAATAATATTTTAGCTATTAATCTTATAAATGATCTGGATTTAGTTGATTTTATAGTTTAAATGAGACAATTGATTTAATTACACTTAATATTTATATTATTCTTTGTTTATCTATCAATTCTCAAATAATATTTCTAATTTACATTAGAGTTTCTCTCTTATCTTACTCTCTCATTTGAAAATATATTCCTGATTATAAATCATTTTAAAAATATTTAAATTTTTTTCGGATGAATTCTAATGAAATTTAATATAATTTATTCAATTTAAGTTTAAATTTTCTTATCGAACTTGAAGTCTTGCTTGTCAATATGTAAGAGCTGATAATTATAGTCTGCATCATGGAACACAATAATAATAAAAAAAATTAGGAAAAAACTTATAGAAATAATTTAAAATAAAATAACAAATAACA
>SKCR01008624.1:0-23893 GCA_019454045.1 Zanthoxylum bungeanum
TCCAAAAACCTTTGGCAGAGGCAAATCTTATTAGTTCATCAAACGGAGAGGAACTGATCGTGCCAGGTATGTCTGAACGACTGGTAGAAATGATTAACCGTGCTGATGCTTTTATCGCTTTGCCAGCCAGGGCTTAGGCACATTGGAGGAAATTTTTATAGTTCTATCTTGGGCGACCTGAACATACACCAGAAACCGCTTGGACTGCTTAACGTTGATGGATTTTATGATTTTCTTTGATGTGTTGTGTTTCTTGATGATGCTCGGAGAAATGGGTTCGTGTCAAAACCTATGAAAGAACTCCTCTTCACTGCCAGAACTGCTCCGGATCTAATAGACCAACTCATAGCCTATGAACCACAAGTTGACCCTATCCTTTCAAAGAGATAAATTGGTCCGAGGACGATCGTGGTAAGAGGCGTCGGGTTAATCTGGATCTTAACCTTTAATTTCCTGTAGAATTTCTGCTAACCAGGTATTATCTTCTAAACTCTCCTTTTACTGTTAAGAAGATTGGGGACAATGTCTCATTTAGGTTTGGGGGAGGGAATTAGTTGATTAGTACTTGTTTTTTTTAGTTTGTAGTTGTTTTTATTTTTAGTTCAAATTTTTCAAAAAATATAAAAAATTTGAAAATTTTCAAAAATTACAAAAATATTTTGCGTTTTTTGTGTTTTGACTAAAAATGTGAAATTGGTAAGAGATAGCTGAGTAAGAGTTTCCACTCCTGAGACGTATCTCAAGCCTATTTCGAAACAAGTTAATTTTTATTTATTTCCTTTTAAAATATTTAATTTGTGAATTCTCCTTAAAACGGACTAAAAGGAATCTTCATATGCTCATTGATAGATATTATCAACATATATAGTAACATACGGACACAAGCTAAAATTGAAAAGTTTGTAATATTCAGTGCTCTAGTTTAATTGGAGGAAACATCTCAAAAAGCAGTGGAGTAAAAAAAAAAAAAAAAACTTCTGAGATCCGAGTTATTAAGTCTGTAAGGGTGTTTTAACACCTAGTGCCCTAAAACCAACTGGTTTGGGAGTCACTGACCCAAAGCTCGTTACATGGATCGAAGATGCTGTGTAAAAATATATATATCTGAAATCTGAGTAATTAAGTCCGTAGGGGTGTCTTAACACCTGGTGCCCTAAAGCCAACTGGTTTGGGAGCCACCGACCCAACACTCGTTACATAGATGGAAGATATTGTATATAAATAAAAATAGAAAAGTGAAAAATCAAAGAAAAAAATCACAGAAAAAATGAGAAAAATTATTCCATTGCTATAAAGGTGTGAAATCTAATAGAACTTTAGGACAAAAATATTACTCTCTTATCAATTGCACTTGTGACTGTTGTGGGCAAAAATGAGTTGATTAATATTTTGCTGGCTGTGTATATGGAGAATGGTAAATATAATCGGAGAATTACTTATTCAGTAATTTAAAATAAAACAAAACAACTAGTAACTTGGAGTAGAAGTTTCCCTGATTAGTCACTAACATCTTTATTCTCTTTTCTCTTGTCTTTTTGCTTTTGTGTGCATTAGTTTTAACTAAATTTTTACTTTTGTAAAAATGTTTGTGGGTATCATTGCTGTAAACCCTCACGAGACTACAACTCGTCCACTAGGGACACCTAGGGGTTTAAAGGCTTGTTGCATACGCTAAATGCAATCGTGATACCTATGAAAGTGGCTTAGTTAATTTATTTATGTTATTTTTACTCTATGTTTTGCTCGAGGACTAGCAAAATGTTAGGTTTGGGGGTGTGATGAGTGGTATTTATATCACTATTTCCCACTCATTTAACCTAATATTTGTATAGTTCTTGAGTTTTGTGAACGTTTTGATGTATTTTGTGTTATTTTGTAGATAAATAAAGTTGGAAAGCATTGGAGGCAATTGGGGCAAAAACGGACAAATGCGTCACACAGGGATATTTTGGTCTTTTGCGCGTCGCGACGCCCAGACTTCCGCGTCGCGATGTCTAAAATACGCCGAACAGTGCTAACGTGCGCCGGGTCCAAAAATCAGAATCTGAGAAAAGTTTGACTTTGCTAAAATACGCCGTGACACGTGTCACCATCACAGCCGACCTGCTAACGTGCGCCGTGCCACGTGTCATCATCATATGCTGCCGACACTCAGAGTTGACACGTGTCGCCTCGTCATCATCCATGTCATTGGTCAAAAAAGTCAACTTCGCCATGTGTCACGCCACGTCATCCGCCACGTCACAAGGTCAACCAAGTCAACTTGCCACGTCAGCATCAACCAATCACAGCGTGACATGTGTCGACACGTGTCGCAATTCTAAGGTGCCGACAGTCTCTTTCCCACGTGTCGCCACGTCGTCGCCACGTCACCGCCACGTCACCATCAATAATTGAGTGTCCTATCCTTATCTGACACGTGGCGGATAAGAATCTCAGCGACCAATCAGAAGCCGCCACGTGTCACAATAATTGAAGCCCAACCACTCTGCCACGTGTCACCTTATAATCTTATCCAGAATCTTCAAACCAGCGAACCAGAGCGTGCCACGTCGACAAATCCGGCGTCGCGACGCTGAGGACCTGGCGTCGCGACGCTGGATCCTACCGAGGCCTATAAATAGAGCTCGAGATTTCAGAATTCAGGGCACCACTCTCTCTCTTATAATCTTTCTAAAGAGAGAGTTCTCTCTCTACTTTCTTTTAATTTTTAGTTTTTAGTTTTTAGTTTTGTAATTAATTTTAATTACATTTTGTAATATAGTAATTAATTTTTACTTTTTACTTTTTACTTTTTACAGTTTTTATTATTTACCATGAGGAGGTAACTCCCCCAGCTAGGGTGAAAGGTAATTCTTTTACTGTTACTATTTAGATTAATCTCCTTAAAATAATATATTCACTATTTAAAATATTGACTTAAAAAGGATACCGCCAGATTGGTCGGTTGGTAATTCATTTTAATCTGATTTAAACCTGACTAATAAAGGATACCGCCAGATTGGTCGGTTGGTAATTTAATTTTGGTTCCGCCTATATGGCTGGTTGAAAAAGAATCACAAGTTTATATATTATTTTATGGGAGATATCTAAATTAGTAGTAGTAAAAGTAATTCCTTTTACCTTAGCATTTTATTTTATTGTAATTTACTTTTCAGTATTTACTTTACTGCATTTTTACTTTATGTCTTTTATTTTCAAGTTTCTATTAGCCCTAGTTATGTGCTGTAACTAAATTAGTTATCTGGGGTTGTGATGAAATCCAATATCACCGTTTTATAATGGTTAGATTATAGCTTGGGTAATATAAAGATTTATTTATTGAGTCTTAAACTTAATGCTTTTTCATAATTGGCCATTAATAAAATGATCTGGTAAATCTAAAATGAACTAGACATAGGGATTTTAGGTTTCAGCCTTAGACTCAATAGCCCACGATCTTCCTTGAGGATAGATAACCATTTAATAGATTTCCTTACAGGATAGGAATATACCTGTCGGGCGGGGGTTAGCCATAATTGGAACTTAAACTTAATGAATCCAGATAATTTGGTTGACATAGACATATGGTTCAATTGGGTTAAACTGGGTATTTGTGTCTGACCATCGACAGAGGCTTACACATAATTTAGTGTTCCAGGTTAATAAATCAATATATTACCCAACTTTAAGATAACCACTTCATCTTTAAAATGACATTGGAAAAAATCACAACCCTAGATAGTTTTTAATATTGAATTTTCTTAAAACCTATTTTCGACTATTTTATTTACTTGCTTTTAAATTTAGAATCGTCACCATTTCAAATCAATCAATCAACTTGTTAGATATTAGTAATCATTTGACCTCATAAAATTAATAGTTTAGATATTAAGTCCTCGTGGGATCGATATTTTTATACTACTTGAACGATACGTGCGTTTGCGTTATACGTGTGTGTTTACGCCGGTCAACAGCCTTTTGAGAATGCCAAACTGTACAAAGAAAAGGCCAAGAAGAGACATGATCAAGGTTGAAACTCATACAATTGGAACCAGGGCAGCGGGTATTGTTCAGCAAATCAAGGTTGAAACTCTTCCATGAGAAGCTAAAATCAAGGTGGTCATGTCCATTCTTAATCACCCAAGTTTTACCAGATAGAGTCGTTGAGTTACATGATCCCAACTCTAATAAAACATTCAAAGTTAAAAGCAAGCATGTCTATCACTACTGGGGTGAATAATTTGAGCGACAAAAATAAAGTGTCACACTTTCATATCCAGTCTAACGTTCGGGCAGTCATGTCTAGCTGATGACGTCAAACTTAGCACTAGCAGGGAGGCAACCCTTGCAATTTGTGTATATATTCAGATTTGGTGTGTTTTATTTTTGTAGTAAAGTCACATTTCATGATGGAAGAAGTTCTTACAAATCTTCGTAAGTAATTTCCTTCTCTCCCTCAAAACTCTCTGAGGATGAGACTATTGATGATCAAATGTATTCCTGATGACATTCTTTGGATTATTAAAGCACGAGTCCGATTGGCAGGTGGGTCCTATGACTCCTTTGTTTAATATCTGCTTGGTTTAGGAAGAAGCACCTTTGCTAAGAAAAGAATAACTAAGGAATTAGGTGTTTTCTATAAATGTGCACGCATGACATGTAATACTCGTTGTCGTTCTTTAGGAATGGTGTCTTATAACCAAAAAGATAAAATTAAATTCATTAGGGATGGCTGTTGGGTTTTCTAGGTCAAACCAAGATCAAATTAAGCAAGAAATCATGTGAATACTCAAAGTAAAGTAGCATAAATTACTCACTTTGATCGGCTAAGTGGATGTAGGAGATAACAAAATTCCAAGCCTTTGTGTTGTGCTCCAAGCTCTCCTTTGATGTATGTTGAGCTTCCAATCTTAGAATCTTGAATTCCAAACTCATGGGAGTAGTTTCCCTATCACCTTTGTATGAATCTTTGTGTGCTAGCACTAGGAAGAATTTGCAACAAATTCTTCCTTGGAGCATTTGAAGTTCACGGCAAAGTGAACCAAAATGAGAGAGTTGGGGAGATGAGAAATGGCGTGAATAAGAGAGAAAGTGATGAAATGAAAATTGTATTTGATTTCCAAAATTAAATTACCAAATACCAAAAGTTGGTATATGTCTTTCATACATCAAGCTTGTGTAAGTTATAAGCCACCAAAATCCACCAACTTCTATCAACCAAAAAGCTAATAAAGTTGACTAGGTGATGTGACTTGTGTGTGCCCCACTTGAATTCAAAATCCGAGTAGGCCCGCAAACACATTCCTGGCTCGGGTTCGTTAATTCTGAATTAACGAATTTTCCGTTGCGACGAATAAAATCATCAATTTAAATAAAAAATAATTATGGCTAGCAAAATTACTATTCACGTCGCTTGTGAATTAATTCTAAATTAATTAGTTTGCCCAAATTAAAATCTAATTTTAATTCCGTTATGAAATCTAATTTCATTTAATATATCGAATATATTATTTTAATCGATTAATTCCAAATTAATCATTCTCTCTCTCTCTCTCTTTTAAATTGAATTTTATCCCAGATAAAATTCTCTGTAATTAATCATAGATTAATTTTCTCTCTCTTCTAATTAATCCTAGATTAATTATGTCTGAGTCATACGTCATCGGTGAATCTTCATACCCGGTACCACGTTCTTACCGATTTACAAGACATGGTTGGCTTCTAGCAAAGCACCGTGCCTACCGAATTCTCCAGAAATATTCTTTTAAGAAATTTAATCTATGTCAGGCGTAGTATACATAGTATTGCGTATTATAATCCAGTATCAGATGTCACATGCTAGGCCTGGGGCTGAAATTGTGTCTGCCCCGTACGAAGCATATATCAGATAACTAGTCTCTATAATCGGATAAGCATGACCTAGTCATATTATCCCGATAACTGCAGTACATAAGAGTACTAGTTCCGTATCCTACGTGATCATCATCTTCATATGATTGAAGTGATACTTTCATCTTGACATCACACCCAATACACTACGATTCTCAATATACCCAGAAGAGGCATACATGGAACCTGTTAAAGCCCCGGATGACCAAAACCAAAGTATATTGATTATTGCAAGTATTAGCGATGCAATCTCAGGTTGAGACCAAATACACGTACGTACCCTGATTCGGATTCCCATAGACATATAGTCATACTACCAATGAATTCTGAGGGGTCTATCCAGAGCGAAGCTGTTTCAGTACCATCGGTAAACACAACCTCATTGTTAAACAATTATGACCCATATGTCACTGTTTGTAAAAGACATTGTGTTTTTGTACAAAATTAACTATGTAGTAATGAAATTGCCTTTTACCGTTTTGTAATTTATTTACTTTGATATATAAATGGTAAAAGTCCTTATGATTAGTTCCGGATTGAGATGATATGAGACAGTATCAATCCATAAAGGTTTAATCATTAAATATCCATAGTCGTAGTATTATCGAGATTGGACATCGATAATGCGGAATAGACTAGTATTGCACTTGTGCGCATTATGAGGGCATAACGGCATAGTTCTCATTTATTTAAGTATTGGATACTTATGCAAGTGCGATAGGAGGTTGTGTTTTACCGATGGTATGGAAAACAGCTTCGCTCTGGATAGACCCCGCGGAATCCCATTGGTAGTATGTATATGTGTCTATAGGAGTCCGCTTCAGGGTAGGTGTATTTGGTCTTAACCTGAGACTTGCATCGCTAGTACTTGCGACAATCAGAAAACTTTGGTTTTGGTCGTCCAGGGCTTTAACAGGTTCTGTGTACGCCTCTATTGGGTTTATTGAGAATCGTAGTGTATTGGATGTGATGTCAAGACGGAAGTATCATTTCAGATATATGGAGATGATGATCACGCAGGGATTCAGAACTAGTTCTCTATTGTGTTGCAACCATCGGGATAATATGACAAGGTCATGATTATCCATTCAAAGAGACTAGTTGCTTGATATCCGATATGTGCTTCGTACGGGGCAGACACTATTCCAGCCCCAGGCCTTGCACGTGACATCTGATACTGGATCGCTATACGCAATACTACGTATACTACGCCTGACATAGATTATATATTCCAGTAAGAATATTTCTGGAGAATTGGGTAGGCACGGTGCTTTTCTAGAAGCCAAACATGTGTTGTAAATCGGTAAGCACGTGGTACGAGGTACTCACTTTATCGGATAGTCCGATAACCGAATTTACTACCAACATATCCAGAGATCTCTTGGGTCTCTTCCCAAAGATTCACCGATGACAGTTGACTAGATTAGAATTAATCTGGGATTAATTAAGAGAGAGAAAATTAATCTGGGATTAATTGAAGCTTTATTTAATCTGGGATTATGTGTTCGGAAGAGAGAGAACGCGATTAATTTGGAATTAATCGGTAAAATAAATTTAATAGTTAAGTTTGATTTTTCTATTTAATTTATTCGTATGGGCTAAAATTAATATCGGATATATTAATATGAATTGGATTTCATTACGAAATTAAAGTCGGACTTTAATACGAACGAACAAATTAATTTAGAATTAATTCGTAAACGACGTTCGTAATATATTTGCGAGACATCGTTATTTAATTAAATTAGATTTGATTATTTAGCGACGAAAGTTCGTTTAATCGGATTAAACGGATCCGAGCCGCGGTAAATGTTCGTAGAGACATTTGAATTTTGAATTAAAATATGGGGCCCACTTCACATGTGGTAGTTGGGAGAGTGGTTGACATTTATGCCAAACCATCTACTTTCCAACCACCTTGGAATGGTTTTGGTGAAACCATTTACCCAACCACTTTGTTTAGGTGAAAATGGTAAATTGGTTTTTACCAAAAGGCATCTCTCTCTCTCATTTTGTAACATATCTCACAAACACAAACCCTATCACACAAGGCTTTGGGCATGAGCTTCTTCATCTTCTCTCTTTGATTTTTTGGCAAAATCAAGTTAGCTAGCACTTCAAGGAATCAACAAAGGTGATAGGGAAACAACTCAAAGCTTGGAATCAACACAAAGGTTGGATCTTGGAGATCTTCATTCACAACTCAAAGCTTGGAATCAACACAAAGAAGGATCTTGGAGATCTTCTTCTCAAAATTTCAAAAGCTCAAATCCATTCAATGTAAGTAATTCTGCAACTTATAATGAATTTATGAACATATTTTCTTTCTTATTAATCCTTGGCATATTCTAGGAACACTTACAATGGTATCAAGAGCCAATTTTAAGCATGAAAATTTTAGGGTTCATGAGACTAAAAATTGGGGCTTTTGTGTTTTGAACATGATTTCTTCAAATTGATGATTTGAGCATGCTTAGATTATGTTAACTTAGAGTTGTGCATGATTAGATTTGAGAAATATTGATTGGATCAAAATTTTAAATTTCACTCACCATGGCCGAATGTACTGAAGTCCACTGCAGTGTGATTTTTTTTTATTTTTACAACATTGGATGTGTTTAAAGCATGATATAAATGTTGATTGTTGGTTTGATTAGATTGGAATCAAAGTCAATAATGTTTATGTTAATTCAAGAGCATGTTGAGCATGAAATGATGTGTTTTGGCTTCAATTTGTGTTGAGCATAAATTGATGGATTAAGCATGATTAATTAAGTTAATTGGTATTTTGGAAATATTGAGTTTAATTAATTAATCATGGCTAATACACTTAATTAAAATAATTGTGATATTTGGAATATTATAATTATATTAATAAGCATTTAAAATATGAATTGGGCTAAAAGTGTGTATTTGGGCTTAATGGGCTTGGTTTGACCTAGTTTGGTTTTGGACTTTTGGATTGGATCCAATTGGGCCCCATAATTCCATAAAGTCCAAATACATCACTTGGCCTTTTAAAGAATATAATTGGGCCTAATGGGCCTAAATTGATTTGTTGGCAATAGGGTGATTCCTATTGGGCCTTGGCATTTTGGGTTTGATCCATTATGGCCAAAGCCCATGCCTTAAGAATCAATTAAAAGCCCATTGGACTTTAATTAAAATGACATTGGATGTTATTGGGCCTTTGAGACCCATTAAGATTGGATTTGGAATCCAAGTCTTTAAGGCCAATAAATAAGTGTAAATATTTAATTTGGAATTAAAATGGAATTAGTATTGAATACAAATAAATTGGATTTAAAGTTGTAGTTCAATATAATTCAAGAATACTTACTTTGAGTATTTATTCTTAAACGAGTTTGACTCGCGCAAATCAAATCGTTGTTTGAACATTGGATGATCATTAATTCAAAGATAAATTAATTGGATTAGATTGATTAAATAACATGATTTGTATGAATACATGAATGTGTTATGTGAATAATGTATATCGGATGGATATTAGAAGGGCGAGGGCAATTTTGGAAATTGTAATAAATTTAGAATTTATTAAATTGGACCTGCGTGTCCAGCCTTTTATCTCCTTATTCTTTGTATTTCTCTTCTCACCAATTCCCCTCAATGTAAATGAGGTTTCTTTATTGTATTATGTTATTGGGTAGAAGTTAGAATAGTTCTAGCCGGGGAGAGGAAATGGAGTGATTTGTTCTAGGAACAATTTGTGACATATCCATCTGCATATCATTATTAATTTAGTTTTCGCGCCTTATGATGTTTTAGAAGCATGCTTAAGGGTGTATGATGAGACCTTAACAAAGATAATAAATTAATTGCCAATTTACGCAAAAAAACCTTCAAAACGTATTAAGCGTTTTTCCTTCCGTTGAGTGATTCTTACTCAAGATCCAAAGTTGGCATTGGTTTGTTGGCCAAAGTCAAGACCTTTGTCAATTGCGGATGTGTTTGAATCATGAGAGTTTTGTTCCATATCGGTGTCTTGTCCAAGTCGTGATTTGTTGGCCAAAGTCAAGATCACTTCTTGTCCATCGACATTGATTACGAAGCTTTCCATGTCAATGGGTCCCGCTTAATTGGAATCATTAAGCTTGTTGTGCCAAAGCCAAGGCTTAGTTGATTCAGAGGAAAATGGTTAGGAAAATATATTAGATATATTGGCATATATATTGTATATATGTTTCAGACTTGGATGTCCACCTACCGGATCTAGGAATTGGATGAGATCCAATTGATCTTCGAGATCTACCTAGTTAAATATCATACAGCTTGTGGGCCAAAGTCAAAGTTGTGTGTTATTTAACAGGATCATAGCCCACTAAGAAACTGGGTTTCCTGAGTACTCGACAGAGGGTTAGAGACTCGCCGAAAAATAGTGGGAGGCTAGTATTGAATTTGCAATTTCATTCAGATACTTAGTTTTACGCGCTTTTAAAATATTTCGTCAAAATTATTTTATTAGTTGGACTAATACAATGTTATTTTTTCTTGTAACAGTTAGACTATACCCAAATATCGTTGACTAGATAGTTGGACTATCGTAGTCAAGATGACTGGAAAGGGAAATGTTTGAGACATTATCATGGGCAAAAATGTCTTCAAGGGCACGAACTTTGCCAATTGGGAAATGAATCTAAGGATAGTCCTTGGAGCCGAGAGGCTATATATACCATACAGATACCTCTTGGGCATAAGCCCAACCTGATCAGTTACTTGAGCTGGAGCTTTGGAAGACTCACAATGATGATTGCGATACTGCTCAGTCTATCATGCTTGCTTCCATGACTCAGCATTTTCCGTCGACAGAACAGGGACTTGGATCCCTATACAAGTTGGCGAGGTTGCAAGATCTTCACCGATCTAACCGAAGGTCGCAGAGATATGAGTTAGTAAAAAAGCTCTTTCGTTAACGTATGTCAGAAGGCATGTCTGTTGAGTCCCATGTGGCACAGATGATTGCTGACATAGATGAGCTGGCTGAGATGGGGATAGTCTTTGAGGCTAAGATTACCATAGATATGGTCTTCCAATCTCTCCCCGACACTTGGAGACAGTTCATCATAAACTATAATTTGATGAACACTGATGATACTCTTGGAGACTTATTTTCATATCTCAAGGAAGCCGAGAAAGAGCTGCTTAAGGGCAACAAGCGCGAGGCACACTTTGCTTCGACATCTCAGACACCGAGGGCTGGGCCCAAGGCGATTGGAGGTGTGAATAAGAAGAAGCATAAAAGAAAGAGCAAGGCTAAATCGTCAAAGGCTTCTGGGAAGCCTAAGGACAAATCTCAGGATGTTTGCCTCCAGTGCGGCAAGCGAGGTCACTGGAAGCGTGACTGCCGTGAGTACAAGGCGCTCCAGAATGAGATTAAAGCGGGCAAGGCACCGGCTTCAGGTATGTTTGTTATTGAAATAAACATGACTACTTCTAGTTTTAAAAATTGGATTTTTGATTCTGGTTGTGGTACTCATATGTACTGATGTGCAGGATCTGCAGATTAGCAGGAGACTGAACCTCAGGGGAGATTGATCTACGCGTCGAAAATGGGGCACCAGTCGCCGTTTTGGCCGTTGGCACTTTTTTTTAGAACTGCCTTCGGGGCATGTACTTAAACTTTCAGATTATTATTATGTACCTAGTTTGACTAGGAATATTATCTCTGTATCTTGTTTGACCCAATGCGGGTACACTTTTGTATTCCGAAACACTGGGTTTTTGTTATAAAGATGATTTTGAGATATAATTTCTGCTGATGCTAATAATGGTCTTTATATTTTGAATATAAATCAATCTCAAACATATAATGTAACAAACAAAAGGCTCAAAACGAGTAACAAAGATGAAACTTATATGTGGCATTGTCGTATGTGACACATAAACAAGACTCGTATATCCACACTTTCGAAGAGTGGGTACTTGGACGGATTTGATCCAAATTCATATGACGTCTGTGAATCTTGCTTATTAGGCAAAATGCCTAAATCACCTTTTAGCGGTAGGGTGAACGCGCAACTGAACTGTTAGCCCTGGTTCATAGTGACGTATGTGGGCCCATGTCTAGCTAGGCTAGAGGTGGATATGAATATTTCGTAACCTTTACGGATGATGCATCGCGTTATGGTTATGTGTATCTTATGAGACACAAGTCGGAAACTTTTGAGAAATTCAAAGAGTTTCGACACGAAGTTGAAAAACAGACAGGCAAGAGTATAAAGACATTACGGTCAGACCGTGGTGGCGAATACTTGAGCAATGAGTTTCTAGATTACTTGAAAGAATATGGTATTCTTTCACAGTGGACTCCTCCTGGAACACCGCAATTAAACGGTGTGTCCGAACGGAGAAACCGAACTTTGTTGGACATGGTAAGGTCTATGATGAGTCGCACTGAGCTACCTATTTCCTTCTGGGGATATGCATTAAACAATACAATTATTATTTTGAATAAGGTTCCGTCAAAGTCTGTACAACAGACTCCGTATGAGATATGGACCGGAAAGAAACCAGGTTTCTCATTCCTGAAGATTTGGGGATGCTGGGCATACGTCAAACGTTTGGAAGGTACCAAACTTGAGCCCAAATCGGATAAATGCCTATCCGTAGGATATCCTAGGGAAACCAAAGGATATTACTTCTATCACCCACGAGAGAACAAAGTATTTGTTGCTCTACATGCGGTTTTCCTTGAGAATGAATTCCTAAATGCAGTGTTTAGTGGGAGGAAGGTATAACTCGATGAAAATCGGAGTGATACTGTTCTTAGCATAGAATCCTCAATGGAACAAGAACAGTCCATCCGGGAAGAGACTGTACCACAATCTTCTATTACACAAGAACCGCGTAGGTCGGCGAGAGTCAGGAAACAACCTGAGAGGTATGGGTTTCTGATCTCACCTTATGTAGATATTAATCTCATTGACGATAACGAACCAGCTACGTATGAAGAAGCGATACAAGATATCGATTCCGCTTTATGGCAAGAGGCCATGAAGTCCGAAATGGATTCCATGCACACCAATCAGGTTTGGACACTGGTTGATGCACAAGAAGGCGTAAAGCCTATTGGATGCAAATGGGTCTTCAAGAAGAAGACCGACATGGATGGCAACGTACAAATATACAAAGCTAGGCTTGTAGCGAAGGGGTATCGTCAACGACATGGTGTCGATTATGACGAAACTTTCTCACGCGTTGCCATGATTAAATCCATTCGGATAATGCTTGCTATTGCTGCATATTTCGATTACGAGATATGGCAGATGGACGTTAAAACCACTTTCTTAACGGAAACCTTTTGGAGGATGTTTATATGCAACAGTCTGACGGTTTTATCGTGCCTAGACTTGCAAACAAGGTTTGTAAGTTAAATCGGTCCATTTATGGACTGAAGCAAGCATCGCGGTCATGGAACCGACGTTTTGATGAGATCATAAAAGAATATGATTTCATTCAAAACGAAGATGATCCTTGTGTATATAAGAAGGTTAGTGGGAGAGCACTGACTTTTATTGTCATTTATATTGATGCTGTATTGCTTATGCGCAATGACATTCCCATGTTAACATCGGTGAAAGCTTGGCTTTCATTAAAATTCTCCATGAAAGATCTGAGAGAAGTAGCCTATATTATAGGAATAAAGATCTACCGGGATAGATCTAGAAAGCTGCTTGGACTCTCCCAGAGCACGTACATTGACAAAGTGTTGAAAAGATTCAACATGGATCAGTCCAGAGGGGACTGTTACCAGTGTCACATGACATCACTCTATCTAAGGACATGTGGCCTAAAACACAAGATGAGAGAAACAGTATGAGTCGGATACCGTTCACCTCGGCAGTCGGATCAATCATGTATGTCATGATATGTATGCGACCTGATGTCTCGTATGCTTTGAGCATGTGTAGTCGCTATCAGGATGGCGGTTAAGAACATCCTTAAGTAACTTAGACGAAATAAGGATGCTTTCTTAGAGAAAATTAATCTGGGATTAATTGAAGCTTTATTTAATCTGGGATTAAATGTGTTCGGAAGAGAGAGAACGCGATTAATTTGGAATTAATCGGTAAAATAAATTTAATAGTTAAATTTGATTTTTCTTTTTAATTTATTCGTATGGGCTAAAATTAATATATCGGATATATTAATATGAATTGGATTTCATTACGAAATTAAAGTCGGACTTTAATACGAACGAATAAATTAATTTAGAATTAATTCGTAAACGACGTTCGTAATATATTTTCGAGGCATCGTTATTTAATTAAATTAGATTTGACTATTTAGCGATGAAAGTTCGTTTAATCGGATTAAACGGATCCGAACCGCGGTAAATGTTCGTAGAGACATTTGAATTTTGAATTCAAATGTGGGGCCCACTTCACATGTGGTAGTTGGGAGAGTGATTGACATTTATGCCAAACCATCTACTTTCCAACCACCTTGGAATGGTTTTGGTGAAACCATTTACCCAACCACCTTGTTTAGGTGAAAAGGGTAAATTGGTTTTTACCAAAAGGCATCTCTCTCTCATTTGGTAACATATCTCACAAACACAAACCTAGCACACAAGGCTTTGGGCGTGAGCTTCTTCATCTTCTCTCTTTGATTTTGTGGCAAAATCAAGTTAGCTAGCACTTCAAAGAATCAACAAAGGTGATAGGGAAACAACTCAAAGCTTGGAATCAACACAAAGGTTGGATCTTGGAGATCTTCATTCACAACTCAAACTTGGAATCAACACAAAGGAAGGATCTTGGAGATCTTCTTCTCAAAAATTTCAAAAGCTCAATTTATTCAATGTAAGTAATTTCGCAACTTATAATGAATTTATGAACAACCTTTTCTTGCTTATTAAATCCTTGGCATGTTCTATGAACACTTACACTTCTATCACACTTGCATAAGTATCCAATACTGAAATATATGAGAACTATGTCGTTATGCTACCACAACGCGCACAAGTGCAATACTAGTCTATTCCGCATTATCGACGTCCAGTCTCGATAATACTACTATTAGGGATATTTAATGATTAAACCTTAGTGGATTAATATTGTCTCATATCTTATTAATCTGGTACTAATCATATGGACTTTTATCATTTATATATCCCGGTAATCCAATTACAAATGATAAAAAAGCAATTTCCTTTGTCACATAGTTAATTTGTACAACAACACCATGTTCTGTACAAATAGTGATGCTATGGGTCATAATTGTCCAACAATGGCATGGGTAAGGATCCTTGAATGACATATCATTGACTATTGAGACGCATCCCAGTGGATATGTGTATCACGTAATTCACATGTTACATGAACAATTTCAAAAAAAAGACAACATTTAAGTCTTGGGAATCTGACTTTAAAAGACCCTATTTGCCAATTTATAAGAAAATTGGATGGGAAGTTTATCCATGAGGCATGAATGTCAATCAAGCCGTTACTTCTTATAAATATTATTATCTCTTTGTCCTTAACTAATAATTGTGATTTTTTTATTTTCTTTTATTTTCTCCGACATGATCTAGACTTTTTGACTTTCATAATATTTTCTCCGACTTGATCCAGACTTTTTGACTTTCACAATATATTTTAGTATTAATTGTCATTTGGCAGGTACTAATACTATTATTACTCACCCATTTTTAGGTTCTATAAATTCAGCTCGTTATTGCACTCTTGAAGACATCCAGATTTGAGAAAGAAATACATAAAAAAAATGGAAGTAACTTTAAGAAGACGAGTTGTAAACATATGTGTATTTTGCGGTTCTAGTGTTGGATCTAAACCAGAGTACGTTGAGGAAACACGGGAATTGGGTAGAGTCATAGCTGAAAGGAATATGCACCTAGTATATGGCGGTGGCAATCTTTGACTAATGGGGTACGTTTCAAGGGTTGTACAGGAAGGAGGTAGTCAAGTTCTAGGAATCATCCCAAAACCTTTGGCAGAGGCAAATCTTATAGGACCATCAAATGGAGAGGAACGTATCGTGCCAGGTATGTCTGAATGACTGGTTGAAATGATTAATCGTGCTGATTCTTTTATTGCTTTGCCATATGGCTTGTGCACGATGGAGGAAATTTTAACAGTGTTATCTTGGGCGAACTTGAACATACACCAGAAACCAATTGGACTGTTTAACGTTAATGGATTTTATGATTTTCTTTGTGTGTTTCTTGATGATGCCCGGAGAAATGGGTTTGTGTCAAAACCTGTAAAAGATATCCTCTTTACTACCAGAAATATCCATGATTTAATGGAACAATTTTTAGCCTTTGAACCATAAATTGACCCTATCTTTTCCAAGATAAACTGGTCCGATAATGATCGTGGTAAGAAGCGTCGAATAAATTTGGATGTTAACCTTTAATTTTCTTTTTAGACGTAGAGAATACCAGCTAACCAGGTACGATCCTCTAAACTCTTCTTCTTCTTTTTTTTTGAAATTGGGGACAATGTCTCAATTAGGTTTGGGGGAGGAGAATAGTTGATTAGTATTTTATTTTTTTCGTTGTGTTGTTTTTTGCTTGGTTTTTAGTCAAAAATTTTCAAACAAATTCAAAAATAAAAAATATTTTGTGTTTTTAATTTGACTAATCAAGTGAAATTGGTGTAAGATAGCTGAGTAAGGAATTTCCACTCCTGAGATGTATCTCACCTATTTCGTAACAAGTTAATTTTTGTTTATTTCCTTTTGAATTATTTGATTTGTGAATTCTCCATAATACTGACTAAATTGGATCTTCATATGCTTAGTTGACAGGTATTATCAATATGTGGTAACATACAGCCATGAGTTGTAATTGAAAAGTTTGTAATATTCAGTGATATAGTTTAATTGGAGGAAGCATCTAAAAAAAGAAATGGAATAAAAAAAATAATTCAACATCTGAAATCCGAGTAATTAAGTCCGTATAGGTATTTTAACACCTAGTGCCTAAAGCCAATTGGCTTGGGAGTCATTGGCCCAAAGCTCGCTACATGGATTGAAGGTTGTTGTAAATAAATAAAAAAAAAAAAGAGATATCTGAAATCCGAGTTATTAAGTTTGTAAAAGTGTTTTAACACCTAGTGCCCTAAAGCAACTGGCTTGGGAGTCACTTACTCAATGCTCGCTACATGGATTGAAGATGTTGTAAAAAAAATCGAAAAAAAATAAAAAACAATCCATTGCTAAAAAGGTGTGAATTCTGATATAATTTTAGGACAAAAATATTACTCTCTTTTCAACTACACTTTTGAATATTGCGGGTATAATGATTTTGATTAATACCTTGTTGGTTGTGTATATGGAGAATGGTAAAAATAATCAGAGAATTTACTTATTTGGTAATTTAGAAAGAAAGAAAACAACTATTAACTTGGATAAGAGTTTCACTTGTTTAGTATGATAAGGTAGATTAATCTCACTTAATTTATAATATGAAAATTGTAATATAATAATATGGATTAATGTTGTACAGCCTATATGGCTAGTTTATGGACAAATAATAACACCATCTTATGGCTGGTTTGACTTATACAATACCAGTGTATGCATGCAACTTTACTTTGACTCTGACTGGACTATAATTATGTATTCGATCTGTTGGACCCAAACACCCTAGTGACTACCATTGGTATTCATCCTATTGAGCTCATCCTCCGGGTAAACCTGAAAACAGAAAACGATGGGAGTGAGAGAGGGTTAGATCATTTGAACGATATAGTGAATGGACAATTTAAAAATGAAAACAATAACACTTATTAAAATTCACTATTCTAAAACTGGAATCTTTTCAAGGAAATTGTCTCTTCTGAAAACTATTTTCTTATATGAAAATAAACTACTTTTTGTAAGACTTCTAGAAAACCGATTTCTTTCTAAATTTCTTTCATAGAACATATCATTTCTGAAAATCTTATCTCTAAAAAAAAAAAATCTATCTCTAAAATCATTTCTCTAGAAATCTGTCTCTGAAAATCTATCTCATAAAATTCTTTCTCCTAAAATCTGTCTCTGAAAAACCTGATGTATGAGGGCGTTACGTCTTACCGTCCCCCCATATGCCTAAACTGGTGGTCTCGAGGCGTTACATCTCGCCGTCCCCAAGCCACATAACTGGAGCCGGGGTGCTGATCTATGCTGCCCACCTGACTCGAAATCTAGGATCTAGGGGCATATGTCATCCCTAGTTCTGAATTACGTGTGCACACGTTATCTGTATTCGTTAATTCCATATGTGTCAAGTTACATATGAGATGGGTTTTTTCCCCATGCCTCCGAAAATCATCAAACTTATATTTTGAAAATCATCTCTTTCTAAATCATTATCAATCATAAACAACAGAATAAACTTTGGCTAACACCCCAAAGTGATTAAAAATAAGTCTTGAATCAAAACAATTAAGTAAAATCAACTTTGAAAAAGAAGGGTCAACTCACTGATTTGGAATCTGGCTGGCATAACTTCTATTCGTCGAAGAAGATTGTGTTCCTGCTGAAAATAAATGATTGATAGACTTAGTTAGAATATAATCGTGGGATATGTTTCGGGACTAGGCTAAGTTTCTCAATTCAAGTAATTGTTATTACTACATGGTGTATCATACTTGTGACATGTTGTAATGTGTGTACATATGCTGATACGAGGCCCTTAGGGTAGCCTCTAACATTCCAAGTTGAAGCTGAAATGAAGTGAAATTATTTTTATCTCGTGTCGTGACGTCGGGTCGGTAGCGTCACAACATCTATACCAGCATACTCAGGCAGTGGGCATTTCATGTTCTGCATCACGACGGTAGGTGCTGAGCGTCGTGACTTCTACAAGACCGACCCGAGGCTTCAAACGCTCTACCTAGGCTTCCACACTACCGACCCGAGTCTCCACACGACCGACTCGAGTCTCCATATGACCGACTTTAGGCAAATATATAACTGATCCAAGGTAGAGGGTATGTTCAGTGTGACTCCCACACACACCGACCTGAGGTAGATGGTATTCACATATTCGACGTGACTCCACACACATCGACCCGAGGCGGAGAGCCTCCCCTTGTTACGGGTCGCAACGCTGGGTTTTGAGTGTCGCGATGCTGGCATGATTATAGGCCATCTTCACCCTTCACTGCCAATATCCAAAATGCAGTACCAACATCCCACTCTAAAACTTTAACATAAACACTTCTTTAATTTCAACACTTATATATGTTAAACCGACATTCCATCATCAAGATAAACATCTAATCTCATAAATCTTATTTTCGCTGAACATTTAGGATTTCCAAAATTTGGGCATTTCATATACAATCAAGTTCTTTGTTCATTATCCACCTAAATGCACTCCCTAGCATGCCAATAACTCTAACATAACATCATACCATCAAAATTCCATAATCCAAGTTTTGGGTCAAGATATCCTTACATAATTTCACTTGATTTCCTTTACTATTCAAGTCTTCTAAGCTTGTTATACCCCTTCCTAGCTTGTTGTGAGTTGACCTCCATTTATTTCCCTTTAGATTTTGGTAAGAATTGGCTTCCCCTCTTTATTTCCCTTCTTTCTTCTCATGGTTTTCCTCTTCCTAAGATGCTAGTAATGAATGAATAGTGTTCATTTTTTATACTACGGGTTATTTGTAAAATGTTTAAATTAGAAAAATTAGAAACGTTGAGAACTATCTATATTAGTCATTGGGTACTATTTATCTGAATTTTTAAGCTATATTTTAGATCTATTTCTGATTTGAGTTTGCAAAAATATCCAACGTAGAAGTTGTAGGTTTCAGTCTTAGATTTCCGATGATATACAATTCATAAAAATCGAAGATCATATGAAAAAGTTATGTCTCAAATACTAAGGGTAGTTCGAAATAGAATGTAAGGTAAATTCTGCATCGGAACTATAAGAAATTTACCGAATGTCCAAAAAATAATTTCATGAGCATATCTATGCTTGAATATGATTCATATCATGTATTATACCATCCATAACTTAGTAGTCATCGAGATTACCGGGGTGTTATAAATTCTCCCTCTTTAAATAAGATTCATCATTGAATCCCTTCTAACGTTGAACTTCTTAGGTCCATCTTGGTTTGAAGACATTTGGTCTCTGCTGCTGTTATCCCCCTTACTTCCTTTCTACTCTTCTGCTTGAGAATTCAGTAATATGACTTTTGAAAATCTCTTATTCTGATGTACTCTATTCGATTCTTATAACTGAATACTTAGTCTTTGGAAGTTCCTTCAACAACCATTTTTTTTAGTATGGAAGCTAAGTCCATAATATATATATATATATATATATATATATATATATATATATATATATATATATATATATATATATATATATATTGTCTATATAGAGATGTATCCTTTCACAGAACTTACCACCATAAAATTTATCTATCTCTTATTCTACACTTCATGACGTCCCGATAGGGTGTACTAGAAATACTCAATCTCTTATGGTTTGAACTTAAGTTTTTCTCGATCTGGTGCCCAAATAATTCACTCATTTCTGTCTGATACTCTATGACTGTATTTTACTTTATCTCCTTCTTTTCTTTAAAGATTTAATACTTGTTAATATTTCCTAGATGGTCACTTATCTAATTATTGATTCCATCCAAGCACACATAACTTGTAATATCTTGACCGAATGTGGTGCACTTGTGCTAATATGGTTGTACCCACAACTACTCCAATTGAATCATTAATCCTCAAATTTGTGCCTAAGTCATACTGGTATCGCGTAACTTCAATGAGTATGTATCTGAATTCTTCTCAACTAATGATCTCACATCTCTAAAGATATTGTGTCTCATATAGTTAGGTTTCTTCTTTTTCTGCGTTAACCTTGAGATAAATATATACAAGAGTAATCCATGTCGCTACTATAAATGATCGTATTTGATACTTTCTTAGCTCCATATGCTCGATCTGATCCTAGTATTCTTCCTTTTTATTTATCTCTTTAACTATCTCTTTCTCTTTGCTAAGTTTCAACTACTATCAGTTCCGACCTTCAAGTTATCTCTATCTACATCTGGTGTTTAGGACCTCGTAGTTCATGATCAAGATTTTTATATGGTCCAAGTTTACTATCACGGTTTTCCAATATCTCTTAAATCCAATATATTAATCCTTACTGTTAACGTCGAAACTAGCGACTCGGTTCTGGTTATTGTTCATACTCTTTTTTTACCTTCAAACTTGTTGCTAGTATAAATTTGGTTAACTGTCTTTCACATTAACATGTTTCCCTTGTCTGGTTATCCCACTTTCACTTATTCCTATAGTCTTATTCCATCAAGTGTTGTCTTGGTCTCAACAATATCTGTATACTTTGTTTCCTTGGTTCCTTTATATCACATTCCCAAGAAATTCATTTCAGGTCGTACTTTGCTTTGTTTCTAGCTAGGTACATTACGTGGAAACTTATGGGTTATACTTCTTACCTTCCTTTTATTTCTCATTTAATAGAATTCCCATCTTATTTCAATATTGAGAAACTTCGCTGTTATGCATTTCTGTCATTGCCTATCTAGTATTCTTTCCTATCATCATCTTACCTCGACAGTTCCACCTCCAAATCTTTTACTTAAAGTTCTTTTCGTCTTCTTTCATGTTCTATTCTATACCCGAAACTCTTGTGATCTAGGTCTTTGTCTCCCATCCCAGAGGTATTACCTTTTTAAATGTGTCTTACCCTACCTCATAAGATACTATACTACACCACAAATTTACTTGCTCATAGGATCATCAATGGAACGTTTATCGAGGTCCATCAGTACAGCTGTTGTCTAATGAGGGTTGGAAGGGTGGGTCTGATCCTGAAATATTTTCGGTTGTGGTGGCTCACTAGCTATGCGTGCTGTAGGTGCACATGCTGCTCGTTTATAATCCTAGGTTTCTTTTATTTACATATCTAATATTGAATCCCACCATAAGAGTACTACTACTAGGAACTTCCTGAATTATCTCATTCAACTTTATTCATGATTATTTTCCGTCTATTGATCACACTATCTTTTACTATCAACCTTCTTAAGGCTTATGCTCTCTCAAAATCCTACTTACTCCATTTGTTATTCTTCCTTCTGAAGTCTTACTTTACTACTTAGATTTCCTCCTTATCTCAATTCTTTGAACCTCCTAAGTCATTACTTCTTTAAAAACTCCATATTTTACAATAGGTCATGCTATCACCACACAATTTTTGGTTTGGGTGTTGTTCTCTTACTAATTTGTTCCTCTCTAGTATGGTGAAAAGTTTGTATAAGTCGTGTTCCTTACTTTCGGGGGTCATTATCTGTGTTGCTTACTCTGGTTCCTTACTCTTTTGAGCCTTTACTTTTTTGAAAACTTTTCATTCTTCGATAGGGCAAGTTATCACTTCTAGATTTGGCTAGATTTACTGGGAATTCAAATTATTCTGTCTTATACAAAATATTACTATCTTATGATTCTTATCTCGATTCTGCTAAACTCCATGGTTTGGCTATCTTGCTGTTTCATAATTATCTATCATGCCGAATGCTTTTTTTTTATTTGTTCAAATCCTTACTAGGCTCTAAGTTGAGGGGTGATCGCATACTTCTCAAGTCTGGTTAGGTGTATATATACTTAGTAAAGTAAGGCTACTGGAAGGAAGAATTACCATTTACTCTGCTGGAACCTGGGTCGACTACTCCATGACTCAGTGTCTATAACTTTTATCAACTATTCTGAATTCTCTATTTACGTTATTGACTCCAAGCTATAATATCTATGTCAATATATGTACTGAACCTTTCTATCACTTTTTGTATCCTTCTTATTGTTTCCATATCATGTCTCTTGGCTCTAAGTCAAGCTGCCGAGGCTAGTGGTGATTCATTCTTATGGGCTACTTCTTGGATCTTTGCTCTTGCTATACGTTATAACTATACTATTTAATCTTACTCGTTCATGCTGGCAATCTTGTCAACTCCTGAGTACCTCCAATCTCATGATTTTTTCCTTTTTTTTGAACTTACACGGACTTCTATTGGCATTGGTCTGATCAAGGTTTCTTACCGGTACTATAACCTTGCTCATCTTTGACTATATCAAGTTCTATCTTTTCTAACTTCAGAAACTTCCTTGGACATTTTCTAGATGATCTATCTCTCAGTGTTTTCTGTCTCTGTCTTAGGATATACCATCGTCGAGCTTCCTTATGGTTATTTTTATCTGTACTAGTTAAGGATGAGGTAAGAATTTCATATCTCAACGGATGTTGGCGTTCTCATTCTGGTATCCTATATCCTGATAGAATCTATTACTCATGTTAGGATAAGTATGAGATAGACTCCGTCAAGATAGTTTCCTTGACTGATATCACTAAGCGGTTGGAATCTGGGTCAGGGTTTATAGGATCTCAACATCCTTTTTGGTATCTCATGTCTATTGGAACTTCCCCGACTAAACAAATTTCTTGATCCTTTTACCTTTCTGATTATCTTTCGTTATTCAGGAAAATTTCTATCTATACAATGCGCTTAAGGGCTATTGGATCTGCTTGAAA
The DNA here is from genome assembly GCA_019454045.1 of Zanthoxylum bungeanum. NCBI lineage: Eukaryota > Viridiplantae > Streptophyta > Magnoliopsida > Sapindales > Rutaceae > Zanthoxylum > Zanthoxylum bungeanum. Next base: position 23,435 of record SKCR01008624.1, read on the forward strand.
GAATTTTCTGAGGAAGAACAGAATTTTATTTGGAGGGAAGGAACCTCACTTGGGTCTACTCAATATTAGTTGTTGCTCAGGTTTACTACATTTCCTTCATTACCATAAGTTCTGGCATTATCTTTATTATCTCATTTTGTATCTCTATCTCTTATTGTCTCTAGTTTCCATAAGCATCTGCAACTCATTCTTTACGTTATAACTTTCTCTTTCCACTCCCCTGAACCTTATACCTTGTCTTGAACTTCTGATAATAAGCTAGGGTAATTACAAAAGGATTTTCAACTAGAACAATGATTATGGTTACTTTTAGTAAGAAGAAAATTTAGATAGCTTTAGGAATGCTAACTAACTTTTCTATAGGAATTGAGGACGTACTCGAGTATCAAATACTGGATAGGTAGTGCCTCACATACTAGTATGCCAGGCATATTATGTATACAAGAACCCAACACTTTA